>JANZLD010000007.1:62442140-62458851 GCA_026413575.1 Erythroxylum carthagenense | reverse complement strand
TAAGGCCTGACATGGTGGTTGGTGATTCTGCAATATTGCCTCCCGAGTTTACTGAAGAAGTAAAAGAAAGGAGCTTCGTTGCTAGTTGGTGCCCACAAGAGGAAGTCCTCAACCATCCATCCATTGGAGGTTTCCTGACACACAGTGGATGGAACTCAACGATTGAGAGCATATCTGCTGGCGTGCCAATGCTATGTTGGCCGTTCATTGGCGACCAACCTACCAACTGTAGGTATACATGCACAGAATGGGGAATTGGTATGGAGATTGAGAATGATGTGAAGAGAGATGGCTTGGCTGAGCTTGCAATAGAATTATTGGAGGGAGAGAAAGGTAAGAAGATGAAGAACAGGGTGATCGAGTGGAAAAAGTTGGCAGAAGAGGCCAGTAGTGCCAATGGGTCGTCGTCAATCAATTTAGAGAAGCTAGTCAGTGAAAGTTTGCAGCGACAAACTTGACAGATCAAGATAAGCCACAAGCGCGTAAGGTTTAAAAGGTAATTAGACCTTTATAAAATTATTTGAAAATTTTGAAATATGATTAAAGGAAAATTTTTGTATCTATTGAAAAACTTTAAATTTGAATTAAAATAAATTATTAAATAAAAATTAGTTATTTTATTTTAATTTATTAATTAGTTTACATAAAATAACCGATTACTTAATAAATTAATTAATTTTTAATAACAAAAATTATTAAAATAAATCAAATTGAAAAGTTTAAAATGAATTAAAAAGTTAACTGGTTTAAAATTTTTACAGTTAAACTAGTCAAATCGATTCAATTTTTTAATCACCGGATGCATAGATAAATATATGGTTAATTGCAAAAGAAATTTCAAACTTCAATTAATTTTATAATATTAATTAAAATTTTAAAAATAATGTTTAATTTTTAAGTTTTAATAAAAATAGCTTGATGTTAAGTTTTTTTAGTGTAAATAATGTGATGAGTTATATCAAATTAACATTTATGTCATATTAACATCACATATTGTATTTGTTTTATGAATAAATTTTATTATTCGATAAATTAGAAAATTAAAAACTCTAAATTAATTATACACTTTTTCATATGTTTTATTTTATTATTTAAGGGTATTTGATATTTTAATTTATTAAATTGATATAAATACAATATGTGACAATCAAGTAGCATAAATATTAGTATGACATAACTCGTTATATTATTCACATTAACAAAAAAATTAACGTCATATTATTTTTTATAAAAATTGAAAGTTCAAACATTTTAGTGTCACTTTTTAAATTTCAAACTTATATTTTTAATTTGAATAAAACTGGATATTTTATAATTTTTTAAGATATCAAATCTATCGAATGGAAGTTTTACTTCTTTTTTTTCTTCACTCAAAACTTTTTCTTGGCAGAAATGTCTAGAAACTATTGTATGGATGCACGTGAATTGAATAGGATACTCTTACTTAGGTCGAGACATATTTCACCTGTCAAAGTTTGCAATGTGTTGAAATATGAACAAATAAAAGAGGGCTTTTTATTGTTTGTAGGGGGAAAAAAAAGAACAAATAAAGTGTTCCTTCTTAAAACTTGAAATAGATCAAGTATAACTAATGTTTTAGAAACGAAACCAATCAATTTAACTGTAAAAATTTTGAACTAATTAATTTTTTGATTCAGTTTTCAATTTTTCAGTTTGATAATTTGATTGTTAAAAATAGATCAATCAATTAATTAATTAACTAGTTTTTGTAAACTAATTAGTTTTTATATTTTATAAACCAAAATAAACAAACAAATTTTCAATTAATAGTCTCTTTTTTAATTAAATTTTAAATTTTTTAGAAAGAAAAAAACGTATTTAAAAATTTTTAATTTTATTCGATCTTTACTATATACGGATATGTTTAATCTTTTAAATCTTAGATAATAACTTTTTATCCCAAATTTGAAATATTGCTTCAAACACTTAACTTGATAGTCATTAAATAAAATGGATTAAAATTTGACAATCAAATTAGATATAAAATCTCTTATTAATTTTGAGTCCAAACTCAAATATATAATTTATTAAAATAAATAATTTAATAATTATTAAATACATTTAATTGTAAATGATAATGAATTTATTCATATTCAAATTTTATCATCATCACACTCAGTATAAAGCAAATGAAATCATCTGTTCCATAATTACTGTGCCAGTGCTGTCTCATTGCATTTGGTCAATACATTTGTGTGGGTCCCATATAAATGCATGGATTAGACTCAATAGAACAACTCATCAATTATGAAACAGGTGATCTGTTCTCAGTATAAAGTCCTGCATTAAAGAGGAGTCTGAAGATATCTGATAATACGCGACCTTACTCTTAAATAATAGAGAGGTTGTTTCTACTAAATCTACATATAGATATGACAGAAAAATAACGAAGCAAATTAACATAATAAATAAGCTAAACTAAAATTTTTGTTTATTCATGATAAGTTTAAAATTGGTTTACCAAACTTATACTCTACGACAAGCTTAGTATATATTTTATTTCATTGATATTAGAAAAATAATTTGTGTGTATTAGAGAGTAAGACATGATGTCAGGTAGGAATCTGCTTTGTGTGTGTTCAGGCATTTGCAAGACGTTAATATCTTGCGAAGACATCACTTGCTCCCTACGTTTTTTATCAGAGAAACACGCGTGTCAGTGTTTCTTGTTGGTGCGAAATGTCTTCACAGGATTTTCTTGTTGGAAAGTTCTCAGACAAACACAGGTGCCATTTTTTCCTGGAAAATCTTCAAAGAAACGTTCTCGATCTCACGTCAGGTCAAAGATTACACACCAAACTAACAGGTGTCACTAAACAAGAGGCATCCGGACTTCATGAGGGACGTGAAAACAAAAGCTAGCAGGAATCATTGAAGAAACATGGAACATGCTCCATTCCTGAAATGATGAAGTCCATTGGATTATCTCTATAAGCATTATTGTTCTCTCCCTCAAACTAGGGTTCAGAAAATTGTGTAATTGCGCCGGTTCTAACCCAGTTTTTCTCCTAAAACACATCATTTTATGTCTATATTTACATATAAAACAATGTCGTTTTAGGGATAAAAATAAGATCGGTAGAAGAGAAATAAATAGTTTTTAATAATAGGTTAGAAGCAGAGAAATAAATAGTTTTTAATAATAGGTTAATTATACAAAAATCTCAAAATTTTATCAATTTTTAATTATAATCCGAACTTTTAAAAGTGGCAATAAAATACTCAAATTTTTAATATTTTTTAACTCAAACTTTAAAAAATGACAATCAAATGTATAAACTTTCAATTTTCTTTAATTATAACCCTACATTATTTGTTGTTCTCCTAATGCCATTATTCATTTATTTTCTGTTTATTCTTCTGATACTTCAAACTACTCTTGCATTATAACACAATAAATCAGTAAGGTCATCGGAGGTGTGTGATCTGATTTAGCTCATTTTAAAACTTAATAGAAATGTTAACGTTGGGTTATAGTTGAAAAAAATTGAAAGTTTGAACATTTTGTTACTATTTTTTGATGTTTGGGCTAGAATTGAAAATTTAAAAAATTAGGCATTTTATTGCTAATTTTTAAAGTTCGGACTATAATTAAAAATTAACTCAAGTTTGAGTTTTTTTTTGATGTAATTAACCCTTAATAATACTTTAAAAAGTTAATCTAAAGCTAAAACAATAAAACAAAAGATATAAAGTTTAATAGTTTCCATCATGATTACATAATTATAAAATCGGCCATAAATTATTTTATCTATCTAAAAATTTGAAATTTAATTTAAAAAATATTAAATGAAACTTAATTGATTTATTTTAGTTTATAAGAACGTATTAATTATTAAAATTGACCGATTAATTAATATATTAATTAGTTTTTAATATTAAAAATTATTAAATAAATCAAACCGAAAAGTTAAAAACTGTACCAAAAATTTAATCGATTCAAGAACATAATTGAACAAAAAAATTTAGATATCAACAGACGGGATGACACAAGATCTGAATTTTAGCTTCAAAATTTAAAATTTAGCTAAAAAATTTAAATCCAATCATACTTTATGAATTTTAGCCCAATCCAACTTGACCCTTTGTTTTTGCATCTCAAATCAAACTCAATTGAGTTCAGTCGATACCAAAATTACGTTATTTTATTGAATCATTTCGAGCCAGTTCGGTTCGGTTAACCCCAAGTTTGAGCTAGGTGATCGAACCTGACTTGTTGAGTTTGGGTCAGAAAGAATATGTGTCTTGAAGGATTCTTTTAACAAGCTAAACAGCCAACATGCTGTGGCTGGTTTCTTATCTAGACTTGAGAGACCAATTAGCACATTGAAGGGGATTGAGAAACCTCTGCATGTTCTGCCGAACTTATCAAGTACTTGATTCATTACCAGATACTATCTTCATTAGCTCTGAACTTAAAAGACAGGTCTCATTTGTAAGTTAAATGTAACAATACTTAAACAGAGACATTTCACATGTAACTATTTTGGTATGAGTTTGCAATCAGACTACTGGTTTCCGAGTAATCAATCTGACAACTTGATGAACTGGTGTCGTCTGTACAATCTCCGGTATGGATTGAAGCGATTGTTTTGGGATATAGAACAGGCTTGGGAGGCAATTCTAGGCATTCAACCTCTGCTTCAAGCATCTCCAGAACCTTATTCATTGGAGGACGATTGGCAGGATTCATTTGTATGCACCATAGTGCCACTATAACCATTTTCTTCACTAATTTCACTTCACATTCAGATACATCCTCTGTTTCGAACTTTCCCATAGTTGCTTCCCTGTGAACCCAATCTGGAAAGTATTGGCTTGAATGGTTTGTTTCTGTACTTAGATTCTTCTTTCTCCCTGTCATTTCCATCAAGAGCATTCCATAACTATACACGTCAGCCTTATAAGAGACACCTCCAATGTTCCTGTAAAACAACTCAGGTGCTATGTATCCTATCGTTCCTCTTATTGCAGTAACAGACACAATGCTGTTGTTGGTAGGATAGAGTCTGGCAAGTCCAAAATCAGAAACTTTGGGAGTGAAATTCTCATCAAGAAGAATATTGTGAGGCTTAATGTCGAAATGTAGAATCTGCATATTGCAGCCTTTGTGCAAGTATTCAATACCACGAGCGATACCGACAGAGATTTCGAACAACTTTTCCCAACTTAAAGGGGTGAATCCTTCTCTGGAAAAGATGTACTTTTCTAGGGAACCTTTTGGCATGAAATCATAGACAAGAGCACGCTTCGATCCTTCAACACAATAACCAACTAGTCTTACCACATTAACATGATGAATCCTTCCAATTGTTGCAACTTCATTGATGAATTCTTGGCCGTTAGCATTGGACTTTCCGAGCATCTTTACTGCTGCAAGGTGACTGCTTCGGAGCTTTGCTTTGTATACCGAACCATAGCCTCCTTCTCCCAACTTGTCCTTGAAGCCATTGGTCATCTTCCTAATTTCTGAGTAAGAGTACCTTATTGGCATGAGATTGTTCTGACTTTGCAGAAATGCCTCAACAGTGTCATACATAGATAAATGCCTCCTTCTCCATGTGTAGAACAAGAACATGAACACGCACGGAGAGCATAATACTATCTTTACCATGGTGATTATTCCTGTGAAGACGGCATCATTTCACAGAACCAAAACAATCACTGTATAAACTAAAAAGTCCAACAAAATTCATATTTAGGCTCCCCCATTTCAGGTTATGGATGAGCAATTTTCTTTAGTTGAAAGTATCATGAGCATATCTGTTAAACCTGAAAGAAAATGTCCCTTACCAATTAACATCAAGATCAAATGTCGCTGCAATGCATCTGCACAAAATAGAAAAGTTTAGATGCTGGGTAGAATTGCAATCTGAAAACACCCTTCCTAACACAATACTACTGCCATTGGATAGTTCTCAGTGTGTAGTACTAGTTTGAGGAATTAGTCTTCATATGAGTAATCCGAATTCAACGTGCAAAGCCTATTAATGCTATTTGATAGACTATACTAAGCATCTTATGAACCTCTTTAGGTCTCAGTGTTTGCTAGACGTTCAGGCAGGGATTACTCACTTCTCAATATATCACCCAACGTATCCCAGATAACTGCAAGAATTTAGAAAACAATATCATCAGTCAACAGATCACAGCACTAGACTCGTGCATATAGAACTAATATATTTGACAATTCCAGCATTCTATGCAAGGAATTGGGTAGAGGAAGTTCTGATTCTTCGTGTGAAACCAAATTCTGTTTAGTTTACTGACAATTTGAACCATTATAGAAGCTTCATGTCAGGAAATCACAGATCACTATCCAAGCATACTTATGAGCTCTGTCATTCTACAATTTCAGTGGATTCTCGAAACTAAAATGGCAGTCTAGAATGAAGAAGATACCTCCTTTTGAGCAGGTCTTACCACCTCTTGACCCATCCAAGTAGCAGTATTCTTCTCCTAGGCAGGGTTCACAAACAACTTCATACCAAGCAATCTCAAATCCATATACCAGACCATTATGAATTTCCATGTATGTAACAGTTCTATTATCTTTGAATGGCAAAGAGTACATAAACATGCTTTCTATTCTGCAAGAATCATCCACATCTCCTATTCCCCCACCAGTCATGACATATGAGTACTTATCTTCAATACAAGGAGAAGTACTCACATAGAGAGAAGAGTCCACCATACGATCACACTTCACAAAAAGCATCACTCTTGATGGGTCTTCGTTTTCAGACCACCTGTTCGTGCGAAATCCATAAGGATCTCTGAAAGTGAAGTTACTGCCACTGAAAGAGTAGGCAGGAACGGAGGAGCAATCATTGTTCTGAACACCAGCGTCGGTCACTCTAAGTGTGAAGTTGTTGTAGTTGATGGATTGTACAAAGTACACGCCATTGTACAAATGCAAGACTGTGACGTTCTTAACACAGGATAGTTCATAGAAGGGAAAACCACAGTGTGATGGATCGCTCTGTAACCGAAAAGGGTAGCTTATGTTGTGAAGATTGCCGCAGGAAGATGGAGGGCACCGATGATTTTGCTGGCTAATGCAAGTTCGAAGGCAGAGAACGACAAAAACAAAGGTTGGAACACCGGGAAAGACATGTCTGAACCTAGACATCTTATCTAGGCAGAATCTCGATTAATGGTCCTGGTCCCTTAACGAAAAACAGAAAAGAAAGAATCTTTGGAACTTTTTAAGTTCGATGAAGGTCTAAATAATAATTTTCACGGTGTAATGTAAATAATTTTGACCAGGTCAGAAAGTTTTGATTGTTTATGATCTTAAGTCTTGAACAGATAAGATAGCGGCTGAGAAAGTTGACTTAATGAAACTGTTATATCATTGAATTCTAATTACAGAACGCGGAGTATGCAACCGTCTCAGATTCATTGGCTCGGTCCTTGGTTGATGATTACTTCAAGTCACAAGGTTGATTTTGTGATCCAACGAAAAAAAACAGCAGGTGGGTTTTCTTCTTCGAGCCTCCATTAGAGTACGAGTAGAGATTTTTGACAATTCTTTGTTTTCTTTGAACAGATCCTGTAAAGAACTAAGATCAATCATTTCTTGGCAAGAGCAAAAGCTCCGGAGACATGGGATATTCCTCGGAAATGAAACTCGTTATCCTGTGTTTGTTCTTGCAAGTTCTTGCAGGTTATGGAATCGGCGTCGGCCGTTGTGAAGAATCAAAGTGTGGACGTCGTGGTCCGGTGATCAGATTCCCATTCAGACTTAAAGATAAGCAACCGGAGCACTGTGGGTTTCCAGGTTTTGACTTAACTTGCACAGAGAGGCGTGAGACCTTGTTAGAGCTTCCAACTTCTGCAAAACTGCATATAAACACTATAGATTATGTGTCTCAGGAGATTGTTGCTTCTGATCCAAACAATTGTCTTCCAAGACAGGCTCTAAACCTCAGTTTATCCAATACCCCCTTTGAGTTCCTGTCTAGTTTCAGTTATAATTACTCGTTTTTCAACTGTACATCAGAAAACAGAAATATTTACCTGTCAATGCCATGCCTCAGTGTTCCAGGTTATGATGTGTATGCCTTTTCTCCTGATGAATCCTTTAGCTACCTCTCCTTGGCGTCCTGCAAAAAGATGTATACCCTTCCCTCACTTCCAGGAGAAATTGCAAGCAGAGATAATGTTCTTTATCTGAATTGGTCAAGCCCGGCATGTGCATATTGTGAAGCACAAGGAAAGTTCTGTGGATGGAAGAGTACCGACATCAAGACTGATATTGGATGTTTTGACAGGCCTAAAGAAAATGGAGGTAAGGTGTTAATGTCTGGTTGGGTCGGTCAAACGACAACGTGCAGTTCCGCCAGAATCAGGCTGAACCAATGTCTTTTCTCAATTCTACTCTCAATTCATAGATTTGAATTCGTAAGTTCTTATGCCAGGAAATAGGAAAGTGATGCTCCAAGTCCACAGATTAGTTCAAACAACAATTTTAATTCGGGTTTAAGAGAATTTCATGCCCGAAAACTGTTAGGAGTAGAGAAATGATAATAGTTGTTGTGAATGAGGTCTCTGGAAAAGCTCTAGCTTTTGTTTCATTTAGACTTATGACACACTATTGCATCGGAAACCAAGTTTCCTCGCAAACCTTTGATTTTTCAATCCTACCAGAGCAGCTAATGATGTGATGATTCTTTTCCAGGCACCACAAAGAAGATAATAGCTAGTGGTAAGCCCTTTTTCATACCCAGATTCGAAGTCTTTCTTTATTACCTTGCGTATCTTGCTTATCTTAAAGTCATGGATTACCAACAAAAGCTAGTGTTAACGCAGTTGTGGCTGTTGGCTCATTTCTTATCATCCTACTGGCGCTCCTTCTCTACCGTCTGTACAGGAAGGACAGATCAGATAAAGAAAACCAAGCAAGAGTGAAGGGATTCTTGGAGGATTACAAAGCCTTCAACCCTGCAAGGTATTCATATAATGATATTAAAAGGATTACCAATGAGTTCAAAGACAAGTTGGGTCAGGGAGCATATGGAACTGTGTACAAAGGAAAGCTTTCTGATGAGGTATATGTGGCTGTGAAGATTCTGAACAGCTCCAAAGGAAATGGAGAAGAGTTTGTTAATGAAGTAGCAACAATGGGGAGAATCCACCATGTGAATGTGGTACGTTTGGTTGGTTACTGTGCTGACGGATTTAGACGAGCCCTAGTTTATGAGTATCTACCGAACGAATCACTCGAGAAATTTATATCTCCAGATCATGATGTCAAGAATCTTCATCTTAGTTGGGGTAAGCTTCAGAAAATTGCTCTTGGAATCGCCAAAGGCATAGATTATCTTCACCAGGGATGTGATCAGAGGATTCTCCACTTTGACATTAAACCTCACAACATCTTGTTAGATGACAATTTCAATCCAAAAATCTCAGATTTTGGGATGGCCAAGTTATGTGCCAAGGATCAGAGTGCTGTTTCCATGACGACAGCTCGGGGGACACTGGGGTACATTGCACCTGAAGTGTTCTCCAGGAATTTTGGGAATGTCTCTTACAAGTCAGATGTTTACAGTTATGGAATGGTTCTGCTGGAAGTTGTTGGGGGAAGAAAACAGACCATTGTAACCACAGACAACGTTAGTCATGTAAACTTCCCAGAATGGGCATACAACTGTCTGTATCAAGGTGAAGAGCTGAGAATACAGATTGAGGAAGAGAGTGACCATCAGATTGCAAAGAAGCTAACAATTGTGGGGCTATGGTGCATACAATGGCATCCAGTTGAACGTCCCCACATGAAAACTGTGGTCCAAATGTTGGAAGAAGAAGGAGACAAACTCACAGTACCTCCCAATCCATTCAGTTCAAGAATGAATGCAGATTTCCCCGGAAAATTTCATCACCAAGAGCTGGAAGTGATTTCTGAAACTGAGTAAGGAGAAGTGTGCAATGAAGAGAGTCATAATCTGTATGTTGACTCTATAGGAGCTACATATAATGATCATCCACTTCCCAATTTCCCAATCCTCCTTAAGAATTTCAAGTTTTTAAGGGAGAAAAAGAAAAATAATATGTCAAAATGATTCTCCATTTTCCATCCGAAAATCACAAACTGTTTAAAGCAATCAAGCACATCAGTGCATACCAAGCCTGTTCTAGTAGACAGAACATCTTATCTTCAAAAGTACAGATTATATTACATTTTCATGTCATATATCGGATGTAGTTTAATAAAATAAGTAGACGAAATGATCGTCAACATTGGAACTAACATCTTCAAAATAACCAGTAGCTCAGAGGCTCAAACCGATAACTCCGTTCGAGAAATTAGGATGCCGTCAGTATCTGCATAAAGCCAATCCCCGTCACAGATTCTGGCACCTCCAATAGTTATAGGAACATGTTTCTCCCCAATACCCTTCTTATTAGCTTTCATTGGATGAGAAGTTAAAGCTCTAACACCAATGTCACAACCATTTATCTCATCCACATCCCTTATGCAGCCATTGACCACTATACCGGCCCATCCATTGTTCTGAGCTTGTACCACAGGATTGCCTCCAAGTATTGCACACCTCAAACTGCCTCCACCATCTACCACAAGAACCCTTCCATTCCCTTTCTCTTCGAGAAACTCACGAATCAAAACGTTGTCCTCAAATACCTTAAGGGTAACAATTGGACCAGAGAAGACCTGACGCCGCCCATAAATCTGAAAAATCGGTTGTAGTGCCCGGAGCTCACCACTCACTATCAGCTGTGGGTTTGCATCACAAACTTCAGCAGTTGTGACCAACGCCATCTACTCCAATTACCTTCGAACACACAAAGCATAAATCTCTTATCTTAAGAAATACTTAACGAAAAGATAGAAAATCATCCAAATTGTCTTACAAGTTTCATGTACCACTGCTATGTGATTGCTGATATAAAAAGTCGACTCATTAGTCTGTCTTATAACAGTAATCTATTTTCTGATGAACCCAAATAAGAGCTAATTGCAATACTAGCTAGAAATCCTATTACATTGTCAAACTCCTAGCCTTTAAAGAAAAATATAATAAATGCAATGAGAACCTATAAAATTTTTGCCTAATGATCTGATTTAATAATCACGCGACATAATTATAAAGTCGAGCAATCAGTTTAATGTCGTCACTGCAAACACTTCATAATGAAGACATCACAATGACTCAGTAACTCATGTAAGTTTAGAATGCAAAACACTGTTCTAAAGTAATTTCCTCAGCTGTTGATTCAATATATAGTTATTATAACTTTATTTTCAAGTTTAAAGCCAAATCAGGATTCCGCATTCTCAACAAACAACCACCCGGAAATCTTGCCTTACCATCAAAGTTGTAAACTTTTCTATCGATAAGTACTTAGCATCCTTACAAATTACTAAGATGAAGCACTTAGTATCCTTGTGCAATAGCTCAACCACCCAAATAAAACATAAATTACAACAGCTAGTATATTGTAGGAAAGATGGGCAGATCAAAAAAGGCGAGAAAATGTCAATCAAGGTCACTTTATTATATCTTCCTCCTCAGGATTGGGAGAATCAAAATCATAAATTTGAGTGATACCTCAGACAAAACAGTTGCATTTAATGTAAAAATAAATAAGCTTAGTAATATCTATGGAAGCTAATATGCTTCAAGCAAATACTACCATACATGGTAACCATCATTAAGTAGTTAATTCAGTAGATTCATCAAGATAAAGGAGGAATCTAGTCACAATATCCGATGGTAACACAATCAATTATTAGCAGCAAAGATCGATTTGTTTCATTCTTCGAATCTTCATCAACTTATACACAATGAAAAAGAAATGGGATCGATCCCAACAAAACATGGAGAACAGGCAAAAAACAGAGCACTAAATAATAAAAAGATTGAAAATTTACCAGCCCAAAAGAGGGAAAAACACAGGCAAGTAGGCTAAACCTTTGTGGGATTCAGAGGATACGCAGTAACTGAGAGTCTAGCCCTGTGAAACTCAAGAAAGAGAGAGAGAGTAACAGGAGGCTATGGCGAATCTTCACTGGTTGTAAAGCCACGAACTTTTTGCGGGGATTAAAATTGTTTGTTTATGATGTCTTCTTTTAGATACAGGTCTATGTAATGATGGCTTCTCAGAGAACAAGACCGGCACGCGTAGTTCCACCGCTTATTTCATTGATGTTGTTAAAATGTGAACGTGACCTTGGAGTCAACGAGCGTGTGCTGCTCATGTCAACTAATGATGCCACTTCGCACTCAGCAAGCCTGGCGTCGGTTAAATTAAATATGACAAATTAACTCGAACTTGGACCTGAACTCAAACTCGGGCCTGAATCGATCAAAAACATGGTTTGAAGTACTTGTATCGGTGGTACTGAAAGTCTGATTGGCTTATTTCCTTTGAATTTACAACCTTATTTGTTGTTGATGTATCAAATATAATCATAATGATTTGGGTTAATTCAGACCAATCTATAAATTGCTCTAACGCATCTTAAAAATTGCTTAGAATTTTCAGAGTTTTCATACATTTCATACATTATAAGAAAGCAAATAACCAGATAAAACCCAGCTTGTTTCATGCAAGTCCTCAAAATGTTAACACAACTGAAGCAAAACAAAGTTTGCATAACTCATTTCATATCCAAATTTATTGACTATAGATGTCCATCTCTTGCCTCGGACACCACATTAAAGCAACTTGTGAATTGTTTTCATGTCCGCCGCTTCTTTAACAGTCCCTTTCTCCACGTGATCCCACCACTTGAACAAGAAGTTGTCCACAACCAATCTGAACCAGGGTGACAATTTCAAACCTTCCTCTCCAGCATCTGCCTTTCTCAGGAGCTCCTTCAGTTGTTCACGGTTAACGTACTTGACATCGGCAACCTCATCAGGATTTGGGTTTACATTAACATCACGGACAATGAAGAGCAGGTAATCAACTGCAATGTACAGAAAGACGACTCGACTATCAACTGGATACTGAAATGCAAGAAAGACCAACTAGCAGGACAGCCAGTTCCAAGGCTTGAAACAATTGATTATGAAATGCTTGTAAATTCTAACCGGGCACAGTCATTGCAAAAATTTAGCTCGAATGCAACTACGATAATAAGGTAAAATGACGTTCTGAAAGAACAATGATGGGGAAATCAAAGTTTGAGGCGTTACGTTCATGTTCTCCCCATTTTCCATCAGAAGGTGCCTTGTACAGCATGCGTCCTACTGGAATAAACTGATCGACAGGCACATCCTCAGCAACAATACCGAGCTCATCCAAAAGCTTCCTTTGTGCAGCATTCCTTACCCCTGACAAAAGATAAGAGAGGAAGAAGAAAAATTAGTAAGTTATTATACCTTTTGACCATCTATGTCTTTGTCAGAATGAAAAAGCACATACAAGTACATACCAAGAGCATCGTCATCTATAAGTTCGGTTTCACGATATAAAGGATGGCTGCAGCAAGTGTTTGTCCACACAAGAGGGAATGTCACCTTTGTTGCAGAGCGTTGCTGTCGAGATTTAAAAAAAAAGAGACGAACACACACTTCATACCTTTAAGTCTTATTGATCCTCACCAAAAAGAACTGATAGATTAAATATGGCTGGTTCATATCATATAGACAGCAACACCTAGCTCGACTCAATTGTTTCTTACTGGCATCTATCAATTTCTAGTTGTTTTGGGCTCATTTGGTGCACAAGCACTCTTATTAATATCTACCACTTATATCCAAGTTCCACTGATCATTAATCTACAGTTTTCTCTACAGATAAGAATTGAAATTTAGTGAAATTCGGGTTTCAGGTTCCAGTAACAGAATAATATATCTACAGCAGGCCTACCAAAAGGCTTGATTAGATAAACACAAGCAGTTTATTAAAAACATTATATACTTCTTTAAAATGTAGATAGTTGAGGATGTAATATGTATATAGTTGAGGATGTAATCCCCATAGTCATGAATTTCCTATTTGAGGCACCTATTCTTCAAGTTTATTTCCTCAAATAAAACTGCTCCTCGTACATGTCCTGCTTAGATTTGGTTAGAGTGTATAATAGCGTCCACAGCAGATAATCACTTAAAACATAAATCCTATTCACATTTCAGTAGAACTATTTTAAAACATTGAACAGCTAGTTGCGAAATCCCAGTTCCTAAACCTCAACCATGGTTCACGAAACAGATGTAAAGTAACAGGCATCGGATGTTAGGTTCAAAAATAAAGAACCATCCCACACGCAAGCCACTCAATCACAGCTCATAAAATTAGGACTATATACCTGAAGAAGTAGCTCATATTTGGTGTTAAAAAGAAACACGCTAAAAGCTCTGTGTAATGAGTTCCCCTTCAAAATATTCTCCCATAAATGACCTGCAGATTCGAAGATGAAGCAAATTTCATAAAAATGACAACTTACATGAAAATTCACAACTTATGCCTATGAGACTGCATCTGCAGATCCCCAATTATATTGAAAACCCGAGTATATTACTTACAGATTTCAATCAGAACAAAGCTTCTGTTTTAGAAAATGCAGCCATTGAAAACTTTAATCACTTACAGTTATACTTGGATTCGTGTCCAACAACCTTATCATTCTCATCAACTAAGATGCATCTGCAAGCAATTTAAATCAGAGAAAGTTAAGAGAACTTCATAACATTTCAACTTGTAATGAGTGCTCCCAACGAATCAATTTACTAATGTCCAAAGCACAGATCTTTGCTCTATAAGTTCATATCTCGATACCAAAATTAAAAGTAAGCTTGAACTGAGACATTCGAGTAGTTAACATCCAACTTAGAGTAAACCCGCGAATTTTTTTAGTTATAAAAGTCAACCTGGAATCCCAAAAGAAAAGCAGTTTTGGAAACACCAGCAAAAGAAATCAACTTTACGAAAAAATCTCGAAATCCCAATTCAAAAAATTGGACAAGAAGTAAAGATCAGTACAGTAATCAGATAAAAACCAATGAAATGAAGCCAAGCAATGACAAAATAACCAAACAGCAAAAAAGCTGAAGAGGGTTAGGAACAGACTCGTCCTCGAACATGAGGCGGCGTTGGACGGCGTCCATGCCGGCGTCAGGAGCGTCACCCATGACGGTGGTGGTTGCTACTTCAAAGGAAGAAGTGACCCTCGAAAGAAGGAGGGGTTGTGCTCTAGTGATGCGGTGTGTGGAGAGTAATGAACCCGAAAGAGATTTAAGGGGAACAAGAGAAGAACAAGGTGGGGAGAAGATGCGGATGGTTGACGTTGGAGTATACAGTAATCGAGAGGTCAGTGACATCCCCACATTCGTGCTATTTTTAATCTGTTCTTGCTATGATTCTTAAATCTTTATGATTTGTTGTGAAAAATGTGGAGTGTCAGAGAAATCTGACAGTGACAGCTTTGCTTGAATGACAAGTGCTTTTGTTTTACCAGACCACTTGGCACTCCATACACACCAAATGTATACAAATGAAGGTTCACTTCTTTAAGTTACACCAGAAAAATTTTTCATGTATCTTTTGGGGAGTCAATAATCTACAAATTCTACAAAATTTAGCCCATTTCTGATCAGAATTCGTTTCAGAGTCACAATCTAATGGTGTACACAGATTTGAGTGAGGCTTGGTAATGAGTAGGATGGCAATGGGTCGTAGGCTTGGTAATGGGTCCGGTTGATCTGAGCTTGGTATGATGCAGCAAGGGCTGTCGTGCCTAACTCGGCCCAACACAACCTGCTTTGTTATGTTTAAAATTAAAAACCAAAAACAAGGCAATCGGCCGTAAAGTTGGCAATGGGTGGGGAATTTAATGAGTCGGGCTGAGCTAAGCTTGCGCAAATTTGAGTATGGTATGATGCAATAAGGGCTGTCGTGCCTAATTCAATCTAACACGACTTATTTTATTATGTTTAAAATTAAAAAGTGAAAAACAAGGTTGTTTTTAATAGTTTTTGGGTCTTGAGTTGGACCAAATCTAGGCAATTTGAGTATGAAACCAAGTTGAGGCTTGTTTTTTTTTTTAAATTAGACCCAAGGCCTCTCAATTAGGACTTGACTAGTTGACCTTGAGTCGGGTCGAGGTAGGTCATGTAAGGTAAGGTGTAAATGGCATCCCTAATAAGGTCGACACAAGTCCACCAAAACTTGAGCTTGACTAAAAAATTTGTATTCAAGTTTGATCCAAATTTTGATCTAGTTCAAGACTTTAGACTCAAATTTGAACTTTATTGAATTTGGATAGTTTGAAATTCAATCAAGCTAGATCCACTTATATATATATATATAGTGAGAGTCTCGCTGAAATATAAAGTCTACAGATGTGCAATAATATGCAGTCTTATTCATATATGATATAGAAATTACATAAATTCAGGTCATTATATTATAAAATTTTGAGTTTTTAACAAAGCTGAATAATGCGATTTTAAGTTCGACCTAAAACTTCAAATAAAAAAAGAAAACAAACCTAAATCAAAAGTAAAAACCTAATCAAATTTAGTTGGATCTATTGACTTTGGGTTGTATAAGTTTTGTTAAGCATAGATTTTAGGTCACAGATGTAGGGTATAAGATGGTAAAAAAGCTTAAGCTAATTTCAGTTTGATTAAATTTTTAGATTTGAGTATTTTTGTATTTTGAAATTTTAAAAGTTATTTTTTTATTTAACTTAAGTTTAAAGTTAAATTTTGAT
>JANZLD010000007.1:62422807-62433685 GCA_026413575.1 Erythroxylum carthagenense | reverse complement strand
CTATAAAAAAGTCATATATATTGAAGAAGTGATTTTTTATTTTACAGCTAAATATTCATTTAAAAAATAAGACTTTATGATAAAAAAAATATTTATTGACTTTTTAAAAGCTTATCCAAATAATCACTATATCCGATTAGATCTATTATTTGTTTTTTCAGAAATATTGTGGCAATGAAACGGCGGCGTCTTAGTGCATTTTTTGAAAATATACAAAACTTGAAGGACCCATAAGCTGGCCCATTGGATTTAACTGGGTCCTGATATTGATATATATCCCGCAGTCTAAGGATGCCACGTCATCTAAAGCTTCCGGTGTCGGGGGTAGGCTGTCTTTTCCCACTTTAGCCAGAAGAACTCATCTTCAAGAGGGCGGGAAAACATTTCATCCAATTCCCGCCCCCTACTCCTCACGTCACCCCATACTTCCTACCTATCTCTCTAACTCTCAACCGGAGCTTCAACGTTGATGAGATGGATACGCAAGGTCTTTCTATCGTCTGCGCCGGGCTTGGTGTCGCCGGAGAGGACGAGAACGGCAATCAGATCGGCTACTGCAAGGGCGAGCAATGTCTAGGTATGTGTTGGTTACCGATATCTGTAAGGATCTGTTTGTTTATGCGAAATAAGGTTAAAAAACAGAAAGATAAGCTTGAAAGTGATTAGATTATCTTTTTAGCAGATAATTTAAGGGACTTGTTGAGATTTTTGAGGCGCGATGATCCGGAAACGCGAGAAGTTTTTAAACAAGTCTGTAGATGGAACATCGTTTCCAAGGATTTGATACCGATTATTCAGTACTGTCAAGATGATCGTCAGTTGATTCTGAATGCTGGTATGTGTTACTTGTTTCGTGTCATGGTGATTTTGTGCTTTCACGTTTACTAGTTGTTGCTGTTGCCCTGGAAGTATAATTTGTTTGTTTTTGATGTTGCAGTTAAGGTTTTAGTGTTTCTTACTATGCCAATCGAGCCTTCTTCGAAGGATATTCCTCAACAGATGGAGTATCTTTGGGCTTTGAAGTCTGCGATTACGTGTAGCCACACAATCACAGTCGTTGTTTCGCTTCTTGAAGGTCCGCTTGAAAATCTGGAAGCGTAAGATCTAAGCAACCATATGATTTTCAATTGTTCTTTATTGATAATTTGGTTTATTGCCTTCGGATTACAGAATATAAATTACTGCTTCTGCTTTTCAGTTCCCTATGCACTTAGTTCTCCTATCGTGAATAATATTTTTAATGTTGATAGCGTTACCACTGTGAAAATTCAGTGAAACGTTCACCGAGGATGATTGGAAAATGGTACAACTTGTCCTGACACTGTTTCGGAACATTCTTGCTATTCAAGAAATTTCCCCACTGCAGAAGGTTGACGGATCTGCTTGTCAACTTTTGATGTTAAGAGAAAGATTTCTGGAGCTTTTGTTCCATGAAAATGTGATGGACCTTATCATAGTTATAACTCAGCATCTTGGGGGGACTTATAGCTATCTGCGGCAGGATAATTTCCTTTTGCTTGAAATATTCCACTTCATTTTTATGGGCCAAGAGCCAGAGTTGGTTGCCAATGCAAATGTAAAGGTATGTATTGCCTGCTTTTCTTCACCTTCTTCAGAAACTAGAACTTTGAATTGGTGGAACTACATAGACAAAGCCAAAATTCTAGCTAAAATTTCTTTTGTTGCAAGTAGTCTTTGCATTCAGCTGTCAGCAATCGCTTTGTCATTACTTTTTTGAACCATCGATCTGTAGAACTTACTGCACTATATTATGCTTGTCGATCGATATAGTTAGCAGTCCTAATCAATTTAATTTGGTAGTTTGGTGAATGCACTAAGAATTCCTTTCATAACCTCAAATCCATCATGGAAGAGGAAGAAGCGAAAATAAAACTTTCCAGATCACGGAGTATGGCTCGTCATTCACAATTCACTGGAACATTTACACGACTTGCCATGGTATGAAAATGCATTGCAGTTTATGATTACAGCATTTTGCTAGACCTAAGCATTGCAGTTTATGATTTCAGCATTTTGCTAGACCTAATTCTAATTTTCCTGTTGTTTTCCATCAGGATGGTTCTAAAGCAGTATATAAAGGAAGCCCAAGTTCTACTTGTAATAAAATACCTAAGGTTAATAATCCACATAGAGGTCCAGTTAAAAAGATTGTATCAGACCATGGGAGATTGCCTCCAATGAAGGAAAATATTCCGCAGTTACTTCACGGTTTACTGAACCAGTTTCTCTCGGGGGGTTTCAATGGTACACGTAATATTAGAACATGTGTTATCTGTTTGGTGTACTTCTTTTATGTCCCTTTCTTTCTCTCATGGAAAAGCTAAATTAATATGAACAATATGCATTCAGCTTTGACGCAGTCAATTCGTGAGGATATTGAAAAGGAACACAATGGTGTACAGAACTCCGATGTGATTATATTTTTTCAGGTTGCTCAATTTGTCACTTCTTTCCAATATCACAAGTTCTTGAATTCTAAGGTGAGATACAGATGTCTCTCTTAATCTTATTGTTTCAACGAGGGGTACTTTACACTTTGTCGAATATAATGAATGCAGTCTTTTGCCTTTGATTTTATCCTTAACCTTTGATTTCAAATACGATCATTTTGTTTTGTTTTTATGTTTCTTATTTCCCTTACTCCGGTGGGTGTTACTTTAATAACTCTTAGAGCAATTGGCTATAGATGTATTTACCCACAATACTATGAATCCCTTGGAATTGATCGTGGTTTGAAGTCTCTTCTTTCCGTTGGCGGAGCATTGGAAAGTAGTTTAACATCAAATCTCCTTAATCCTTTAGCATTGAAGTATTATGCAGCCAGAAACCTTCATAAGAATATGACTTCCCCTCTACTTTTTCTTGGTTTAAAGTAATTCAATTTATCTGATCTGGTGCTTTTATTTGTTATTTAATAGTCTACCAGTGAGGACACCACCAAAGGTTTCCCGGACCAATATGATGATGTCATGTCCTTCAAAGGTGATATGTGTGGGCCAATTGCAGAATCATTGAATGAATCAATGTTTCAACTTGTCATTTCAAAATGGCGTTACTCCTTTGACGGTTTGAAGGAGACTCATAACTACAAGTTTCTGTCTGCTGCCTGTTCTCTTATGAAAACTATGGTGAATATCTTTCGTTTTTAACACACTCTTCTCCTGATAGTCTCTTTTTACAAGAATATATGATCGTACATGAATAATAATTATGCGAGAAGGATAGAACTGGAACTTAAATTACCTTCTGTGCTTCATGCAGATTCGCATGCTAGATTTGGTAATTAAAATACTTCCGGAAGACTCTAAGGAGCCTCAAACGGCTCGTATCCTACTGTATAAACTGTTCTATGATCAAACTGATAACGGGATGACCCAATTCCTTCTGACTCTCATCAAAGCTTTTGATAATCACAA
Source organism: Erythroxylum carthagenense (assembly GCA_026413575.1). Classification (NCBI taxonomy): domain Eukaryota; kingdom Viridiplantae; phylum Streptophyta; class Magnoliopsida; order Malpighiales; family Erythroxylaceae; genus Erythroxylum; species Erythroxylum carthagenense. Next base: position 62,430,248 of record JANZLD010000007.1, on the reverse strand, counting down.
GCAACCCAAAAGGTTCTTCCTTTGTATCCAGGTTTATCATTTAAATATTCTAGCATGCATTTATCAGTTGATTAAATGACTTCTTGACTCACCAATGGTTATAAGTTCTTTCTCCTATTAGGCAAGAGACAGCTAGCCATAAACTACAAGTTTTAGTTTCACAACTTTTTGCATCTGTCGCCGTGTTCTGGCTTCCTGCCACCAAAAGTATACTTGCTCTTTAAAAAGATCGACTGAAAAGGAGAAATAGTAAACGTGTACTGGGAATAATCTTTTAACAAGTGCCTACAACTGGATACGAAGTGCAACTTTTCTCAAAATAGTAATACGGGAGCTATTTCTGTAATACTACTAAAAGGATGTCATATTGCTCATTCCTTATACAAATGTTGTAAATTGGGTTGACACTCTTTCTAGGTTGGGGTACTATGTGCTTTAGACTGCTTATTGCTTCCTTTCTACTATTGTTAAAAGTATGCCTAGAGTACGGGTGCCCTACCTTTATTTTTTTCCACTAATATTGAACGTCTAACAGCTTTATTTGGCATTGGTCTTGTATGCATCAGTCTCAGAGTGTCATTTTCTTTGTAAATTTATGTTGGAAATCTCTGGTTAGAATGTTTCTATAAATATCAACCCGGGCATCTCATGAGCTTCAAATGCATATTGCATTCCAATTTTCTCAAAATACGTTTGTCTAAAGTATAACGCATAGAGATATTCGCTTTTTGTGACTTCTAAATTCATTTTTTTCTTAACAGTGACCTTGCAGATCTGCTGGAAATGCTTTATGTAATTGTTAGACTGATGGAGGATCTTCAGTCGCGTGGAACTCTGAGGGTGAGTGCATCTTTGAAGTAGTCTTAAATGAAAATAATTGCTTTCTCCCTTGGTTATTTATTGAACTCATTTTACTGGTGTATCAAGCTGATTGAAAACAGGGTCATTTTTCAAATAGTTTCTATCAAAATGGACTTCACTAAAAACATGTAACTATCGTGGAAATATTTTACAATTGTGCTGTACTGGCTCTTCATAGGCTACGGGACATAAGATACAGCCTGCCATGTACACTTTTCTCGGAATTTATTCAATAAGATAATTACCCAATGTAGTGCCAAGTAGTGATGAACTCGTTCTGAGTCTTGAGGGAAGGTTCGGTTCCCTCTACCTCCATCTTAAGTCAATCGATATAGTATCATATATGGAGAAAGTGTGTCCAACACAATGACCATTCAAATTATTGCTAAAATATCTTCACATTTTCCCGATACACTTTGATAGGATTTAGAAGATTAAGTTAGTTACACATTCAGTTAGTTTTTACAAGATTGTGTTGCTGGTGTTCCCTGTTTTCTAAGCCTTAGGGATTCCAAAGCAACATGCCTTAAAACTATGACTCCAGCCCAGCGTTAGTCCATGTCAAATTGCTGCGGTTTGAGCAATTTTGAGTATTAGTGTGAGATGATAAATGAAAGCACCATATATTGTGACGGTCTCTGGTCAATCCCTGATAGCAGAGCTTTAGGATTTACAAGTGAGCTTTTTTTTTCGAAAATTAATTTCCAAGGGAGCTATTGCTTGCATTAATCTTCATAACATGAGGGAGTAAATATCAAAACAATTCATTCCACTACCAATATTTGATTCTCTATCAACTAATAAGGTACATTTTTGTGTCATTTTGTTTTTGCACCCTTTTTCTTTTTTAACACCGAACTATGATTTACATCACTTGAAACATGCCAACAAATTTACATAGAGGTCCCACGAAAGAACTCAAACTTATGACATTGAATCTGCAAAATCAAAATTTTTTGGAGGAGACTGCCATGCTCTTTCGAGTCATTGGGAGTAGTTTAAGTTATTGTAATTTTTATGGTTAGAATAAGTGTTATCAGGTCAAAAAAGCTGTTAACTTGATAGACAATCAGTTTATGTTCATGGTTATTTAATGCTAGAAGGAACTAATATTTGATTAAGTCAGGTATTCATGTTGCATGTCACATTTATGATAATATCATGTCTTAATTGCTTCTTTGAGATGTTGCCATAATTTAGTGGGATCTATATATCCCTTCTATTTATGACAAACAAGCATTTGAAAACTTTCCTTTGTGATTAAGGTGTCTAAAAAATCAAGGGGGAGTAGAAAAAAGAAAGCACCGAGGGGCAATAAGGAAACCGGAAATGAACTCACTGCAGGCGAAGCTAATGTTCAGGATAAGAATCTTCTTTCTTGTAGTGAACATCTAGAGATATCAGAAAAGGAAATTCGAGAAAATGCATCTTCTGATCATCAAGAAAGTAACGAGCTTACGGTCCAGGTTGATGCAGCCAAGCAATCTGTTCAGGAGACGGTGAACTTTCATGGTAATCTCCCCCAGGAGGATGACGGAAAGAATGACTCTCTAAATGACGATATCTCTTGTAGTGCAGATGATTCTTCTGGTGATGAGCAAACTACCTTGACTTGTGAAGTTGATTTTAAGGTCTCAACATTTGTGTCGACTCTTGCAAACCACAGCATCATTCAGAATTTATGCTGGTTGCTTAAGTTCTACAAGAGCAATTCCACACGGACAAATCACTATATCATCAGCATTTTACGGAGAATTACAGATGACTTGGATCTATCTCCAATGTTATATCAGGTTATAGCTTGAATTGATTTGTCCTTAAAATATTGAATTTTCCTATGTGATTGTTACTCACATGACCACCGTACAAAGTTATGCAGTTATCACTTCTTATAACGTTCTATGACATCCTGGATGAGCAACAGTCGTGTCCATGCAAGGAATACACAAACATAGTTGATTTCCTTACAACTCTGGTTAGAAGAATGCTAAGGAAAATGAAGAATCAACCCCTTCTATTCGTGGAAGTTCTGTTTTGGAAGTCCAAGGCAGAATGCCATTACATAAACGCTGAATATCTAATGCATGAGCTTGGCAACATGAGGAAAGGCAGTGCTGGTTTGGGCAGCATTTCAGCAAATGAAGAATTTGGATCGTCACGAGCACAGGACTGGGTACCGAGAAGCATAGCCGATGCACTGGGTGAAGATGAGGCAGATGTTGTGATCACTCATGAGCTACGGTATTAGAAGCTTCTTTTTCTCCTTACATTGTTTTTGTTTCACGAGCCAGGGTCTTAGAAGCCGTTTTGGTCCTAGGAAGTCAGATTTGCTTAACAACTTTGATATCTGGTATCTTTTGGCTTGCCTCTTCTGTTCGTTAAATGCAAGGCTGGAAAACCGCTTTTGGTGCTTCAGCATGATGATTTAACTAGAAAACGCACCATCAAGCTTGGATGATTTTTAGGAACCCATGGAACGTCGTGACTGGACAGTGTAAAATTGTTTCCTCATGGTGACGTGGTCCTCGTGCAAAATAAAGGCCCCAGACAGAAGTTAAATGTCTTGGCTTTTCACGAGATGTCTAGAGGTCTTTGATGTACTGAAAAGGCGAAGATTGCTTAGTGTCTTGGGAATGAAAAGTAAATCAATATCTTCCATTTCTGCATATATGGCGGATACTTGTTAACATTTTGATATGGATACTATTTTATAGACCCTTTGGAACGTTTATTTTCATCCAGGATTTTTGGATTTACCTTATTTATTTTTATTTTCCTGGTGCAGTGAAGGAGATGCAACTGAACATGGACCTGAAAGAGTTACAAAAGGAAAGAAAAGACTTGTTCTCACTGATGAGTTGGAGACAAGAATAAAAGATCTCTATGATAAGTAAGTATCACATCTGTTACATGCATCATACAAGAATGCATTGATGAGACACTAAAAGTTATTTTTGTATCATAATGAGTTTGTCTGTGCTTGTTTTAGCCTTTCTATAAAGATCAAATCACTCTTTTTCCCATTCGGTGTGACTGAATTATTTTCGCAGGTTCAAAGATGATGGAGACTGTAGTCGTTTAATTGCTGAATCCCTAGATCCCGATGGTCAGATTTCAGCAGCACAAGTTTCCAACAAGCTCAAGCAGCTGGGATTAAGAGTCGCATCCAAGAAAAGGCGTCGGCTTGTGGACACCCCAACTTCAGCCGAACCAAAGCAAGCTATGGAGATAGGAACTCAGGTTCAGAACCCAGACGAATTAGGATGTCCAAAGCAAGCTGTGTAAGTTTTAAGAGTATTCTCTTTTCTTTAGTGATTGTTAAAATGCTTTCCCACTCTTTCAAGTTAATATGCTGGACCTCTCGTTTTTAGCAGGAGCACTAGGAAACGAGTACATGCCTTTAACAGAGACCAGGAGGAAATGATTAAAGTTTTGTATGAACAGTAAGTGCCTAAGGAATTCTATATTATCTATTAATGCAAGTTTTATCCGATGGAATACAAAATGAACGGGGTGAACGTTTTATACTTGAAATATATGAATTAACTTTTAATTTTTTTAAAAAAAAACAAGTACTTAATCTTTATAAGTTTATTCTTAACACCAACACTTGTTTATAAAACAATCTTTATTTAAATGAAATTTAATAATAAAATTTTTAAATTTTTTATTATATGAATAATTTTTATTCTTATCATGAAGCAGGTTCAAAGACCATAAAAAGTGTAGCAATATGATTGCAAATGCACTAGCAGCTGACAATCCTTTCACGGCTGCCCAAGTTTCCCGAAAGCTGAAACAGCTTGGTTTACGTGTGCCCCGTAAAAAGTCTGAAGAGAATATGCATTCGAGGGAGGGTGAACCTAGTGATCTTCTTCTTGGTGAGGATTCAGATAACGAGACACTGCAATCATTAAAGAACAGGTATATCTACTGAGTTTTGTTAAAAATTTGCCAATGTACCCAACTAATATGTTGGTCGAAATCACATAATAATTCTCATTTTGTAGAAGAAAAAACAAGAAAGAAACCTCATTATTTAGTGAGGAGTCACTGACACGAGATATTGACGGAGAGGTTTCTGGAGATTCTGGCGATGATTTCCCAAGCTTCGTTCCCAGGTATCTCTCTTATTTCTTGTTAGCTTAATCGTCGAGCAAGGCCTTCTTTCTATGATTCATTTTCTTACTCGCCGCAGTTAGTCAGTTACCATCGAAGCCATAAACCACCTAGTCTAATCTAATTATCTTTAGCTAATTCAACTGTTTGTGGCGAATTGGAAGTATTTCATAGCCGAGCTTAGAATTTATGGATCGACATAGAACCTTCCCCTTCCAAAATTGATTTTGGTTTTATTTCGTAGTTATTGTAGACTGGGGTCCCAACAATTATTTGCAAAAAGTTTATGTTATTAACACTTCTTTTCGTGTTGAAGACGTATAAATAAACTTGGTGACAAGCATTCTGCCAAGAAGCACAATAAGGAACGGAATTTGTCCGGGGATTCAGATGATGACCAAGTCTTAAGCGCCATTGCCAAGTAACTTTCTCAGTCTCCCTTCTCCGATCATTTCCTGACCCTTTTAACGAACTTGTTCATTACTGTATATTACTGCATGGCTATGTTTCATTAACAACCGTTCAGTGCCTTTTATTAAGCTATTCGTAATTCTTTCTGCTTTCACCATCACATGCATTCTTTCGAAGAACAGACACGGCCAAAAAAAAAAAAAAAGGCTTCCTCTTTTTTGACTCATCGGACTTTTCTCATTGTTTCCTGGATCTAATTAATTATAAAAATTGAATCAAACCAGTACGAAAGTGAATCAAAATAAATTTGATCGGACTTGATTCTCTTAAATCTAGCGGTTGCCTTTAAATGGTGAATATTGGCATACATGTATATATATATATATATATATATAATGACGTCAGTTAAAATAATTCGCTTTCTGGACAGGAAAACCAGGAAGCTGGTTTCATCAGCAGAAGACGAGAAGGCCGCAGAAATATTCAATAAGCCTTCAGCGACTGATGACAGTTATGTTGATGGAGTTCATGAAGATGTTGCAGAAAGGTATGTTGAACTCTTCAACTTGCCTCCCCTAGCGGTGACAATATGGGAGCACATACAAAGTTCGGACTCAATTAAATCTTCTGCTCTTATCTAGGGATGGAGGCAACCAACCCATGAGGATGGCCATTGACGAGATTGAAAATGATGTCTCAATTGACCATGTGAAGAAGGGAGTTGACTTGAGTGTTGAAAATCCGTCAGTGGAAAATAATGCTGCTGATAATTTATCCGATTCATTGGCAGATTCAGAGGACGATGTCGCTCCTCCTAGCGCTTCGATAGAAAACACGTCCTTGTCAAGTAGGAAATCTCGACTTAGTCATAGGATGGTGATTGATTATAGTGACGATGATTAAGAAGGACAAGAACTTCGACTTTACTGTTCCGGAAGCATTATTCTTCACTAAGGTGAGGGTACAGCACCAGTACACCAAACCGCCCACCTGGATGGCACGCGGCTGTTCTCCTCTGTAAAGTCAACTGTTCTTTGCTTACTCTTTTTTAATTAAGATGGTCGGGTGTCGAGGGAGGTCTTGTTTTTTTCATTCATGCGCGTAAGGTTAGATTAGGAGTTTGCCACAGATTGATTTGTGATTATCTGTGTTCATGAGATTACCGTCTGCCTATCTCTCTGTCTGTCTCATAATTTCTAGAGGACGCTTTCAACTTCTCTACATTAGGCCGGGTTTCGTAGATGGATGGGCTTAGCTTGCTGCGAAGTAAACGATTAGTCCAGCATTTATTTGTAAGCCGTAATCTTTTATAGCAGTCATTTATTTTTAATAGGTCAGCTCATTAGAAAGGACGAAATGATCCACTTCGTACTTGCCCAAATAGACCTAACTTACGGATCTAAGAAAGTGTAATTGACTAAGCTGAAAATAACTTATCTTAGAATACAAATCAATGTGTCGTTTCGTTTGGATTTTTTTTTAATGTGATTTTTAGCTTTTGTTTCTGGAGTTTAACTGAGTTTTTCAAAGATGTGCATTTGATATGTTGTTCATTTGTGTGATTAAGCATAGCTGTACAAATTGATAAAATGAAAATTGAAGAGAGTTTTACTAATCAATTTAAGAATTGAATTTAAAATTTAAAATCAAGACTAAGTAATTCAAAGGTTGAAATTGTTATTTTTAAAAACTAAAAAATCAATCCAATACAATCGAGTATTAATATTTAATTTACAATTGTTTATAATTATAATTAATATTTTACATATATTAATGTAAATAATTGGCCCTTTGTTTTAAACAACTTTATAAATTTATTTAATTTTTAAATTATGATTCAGTAAATAATTTATATTTTTTAAATACTTCAAGTTGGACTTTGATTAAACTCAATTCGGTCCAACTATAAGTCTAATTATAAGTAATAAAATATTAAGTAATTAACACATTTTTTCGCCACATCGCGTATAACAGGAATCGAACCCCCTCTGCTGCTGGCGGGCGGATGGAGAATGTTCTACTTCGATCCAGCAACTTGTTAGGAGTAGGT
>JANZLD010000007.1:62400030-62416913 GCA_026413575.1 Erythroxylum carthagenense | reverse complement strand
TAAATGCGCGAGGTACTACGGAAGTAAACGACAGTTCTTCAAATTTCCCTTCTGATTAGTACTTGTTAACCGCTGTCATTATTTGTTAGATTCATTGCTAAGTTATGCCGCTATTGTGCGCCGGAAGGGTATTTTGGGGAAACGATGGTGTCTTTTTTTAATATAAATTAGAGAAAATCAAAACTATCTCATAAAAAAAATACTACAAATATCAGTCCAGATAATCAAGGAGAGGGCTTTAAGAATATTGCCCCAAACCTGAAAAATTGAAGAAATGTCATGACTCAATTTAACCAGATAATCTATTCCAAAATTACTTTCACGAAACACATGCTTAATAAAAGAAATCCAATTCTTTACAAGTCAAGCTTAAATATCCACAACCAAAACAGATAAAGAATATGAAGAAATAATATCACAAGTCACTATTCTCACCACCTTTATGCTATTAAAATTTATCACGACCTGTCAAAAATTGTGATATCACGCAGAGATGTCTTTAGCTAGCCAATCATGCGTGTCATTTTAATGTTATTATTCTAACTTATAATTTAATTTTTCATATCAATTTTCATATTTAACATTTATTAATTATTAAATAAATTTTGTATGCAAAAATAGGTGATATTAAATTTTTTAATTTAAATTTATTTTGAGACTATAAATGAATAAAACTAAAATTACATAATAATCAAATAATAACACATAAAGATAAATAATAATTTTTAAAATATAAAAATTCAAGTATCAGTGGAAATTTAATATAATTAATACTCATTCCAACTATAATATCTTTATTTATTTATTTTTATACAATTTCTTATTTGCTTTAAATTTTAGGAAAATAAACTTTAATTTTTTTATATTAGGCTTAGAAATTAGAACCCAAAGGGTGTATAAAGCTCAATTGCAATCCAAAACATGAAGTTGACTCAAAACGATTGGCATACTTTGTTGGTCCAGCCTGCCACGGTGATAGTTTTCAATGTGTCTCTGGCCCATAAAAGTTGCACACAACCACGATAGATCAAGTTATCGTCGGAATGGTTAGTAACACTTTATTCTCAATCGGGAGCATAACATTTTCGTATCATTTAATGATAGTCGCTTTTTAAGAGGTTTGAATAATTACGATTTAACCTTCAAAATTGTAAGTTTTAGGTCGCTTCCAACATAAGTTGATCTCATGCTAGTCATTTGATCTGAGTATGCACAATTCGAGGTGGTCATTTTACAAGTTACCTCCCTCTCAATCTAGTCATTCTACTGTGACTATTCACAAATGGGTAAATTCTTCTTTTTTTTTAATTAAAGGGGAAATACAGGAAAGTTACAACACTCATCGAAGGAAGCAGAGTCCTGATAGATCCTCTAAGAGGATACAGTAGCATCCGATAGGTGTGGAATCGAAAACAATAAGATTGACATCCGAAAGGACTCCATAGATAGCTAGCCAGTCTGCACACCTATTATTCTCTCGATAAACATGACAATGAACAATAGACCAATTTCGCGCAAGTAGTTCGTGAATACCCTTAACAATGGGTAAATTCTACGTATGAAACAGACTTGGCATATCAGCTTGTGGGCAAATCCAACTAAACCCGACCTAAACTCAACAAATCAGGCTCTCGTTATTCAGCTCTTGAGTTAGGTTTCAAACTTTTTTTATGCAAAAACAGACTTTGAAAGCTCAAAAAGTATAGATAAAATGACACTGTTTTTTTATTTTAATTTAAAAATTAAAAAATTTCAAGTTGAATTGGGCCAAGTTTTGAACTATTAAGGGCCGATTGGCCCATTGTTATCTCTAGTATTAAATATTTTTTTAGTATTAATTCATGATGATTTATATATAAATAAAAGTTTAAATACATTGTTATTTTATATTGTTCAATTTTTTTATTTTAATTGTTATGTTTTTAAAAATTATCACTTATTATTTATAGTTTTTTTAGGGCTATTATTTATAGTATTATTCAGATATTACACAATTTTCTTTGTTATATTTTATTTATTTATATTCAAAATATTGTTATAAATAAATAGAAAATAAAAATAATTTAAAACATAGATATTAAAATAAAAATAAAAAATGCAAGATGCTTAATAAAATTATCTCTCCGTAAATTTTATATATCTTCTTCGCTTCTTCTCCGGTCTATTATAAATAAAAACTGCCAAAGTTCGGATTAGCCTAAATTAAGTTGATCAAGCTTTGGAACATGTTAAAGCGTTGTTACATAAGATTTGAACTCAAACAATACATAAGATTTGAACTCAAACAACTTGGTTCGACTCGATCTTAAGTCAAAATTTTTACAGGAGAAATATATTAATCTAAGCTCAAGTCCGACTCTGCCCATTATCATCCTTAATAGAGTCTTGTTGCTACAATTGGTAACACTTCACTGCACAAGCACTTCTTTCTTGGTGGCAACTGCAAGTCTTCGTGATCAAGTTCTAAACTTTCACGAGGACACTGTCGGTTTCTTTGTTGGTCCTGAAATTTTCCTTTTCCCCTTTCTTAATGGGAAATCTTATCATGTCATCAACAAAGAGACGACCCCTTACTTTTGCATCGCATTGAAGTTTTCTACAGTTCTGTGTCAGTAACTTGTTTTGTGATCCAATATTTGCTTTGTTGCTTTGTTGCTCATTTTTCCTTGACAGTGCCCTGATAAAAAGTTACACCAATAAGAAGCATTCAAGTGCCTATTCAACCCCTCTTTCGAATATTAAATTAACCCACTTAGTTTGGTTGGCCATCAAGAACTAATGTCACGAGAGAACTAACAGGAAAAAAAAAAGTTAATTGGATCTAGTGATTTTGATATTTTTTGATATCGTATTTTTAAAAATTAGCATTTATTATTCTTTATTATTATTTAGTTGGAATAACAAATTAAATAGTATCTAATATTTTTAAAAAATTTAAATCTAAAACCAAAATTTTTAAAACTTTTAATTTAATAATTAATATTTAAAACTCGTATACATCAATTCAAAATATTGTTTTTACTAATATAGCGTATATACTAATTATTACGTGGGTGTTTATTTATTAGTTATATCACTAAAAATAATATTTTGATCCAAAATTTAAAAATTAGTCATTAAATTAAAATTTTTAAAAATTAGGTACTAAATTAAAAAATCTCAAAAAGTTAGACACTTTCAAATTTATTATCTTTTATGTAGTTATTATACAATTTCTTTCTTATAGGAATAATAAAAATACTTAATTTAAAATTTATAGATTAAATTTGAGTTAATAAAAGTTCTAATTCAATATTATATTAAATAATATCATTTTAATCTCAATTTGATCAAATTTTAGGCTATTCAAACATAATTTTCGAGTTGATCCAATTTTCAGTCATTCTTATTTTCATTATAATGCTTTAATTTTTATTAATTCATTATAATGCTTTAATTTTTATAAATTTGTTATTCTAAAAATAGCGTCATATTAAATTTCAATATCATATTATTTAAATAAACAAGTCAAATATAACAAAAATTGTGATAATTAAATAATAATAAATAATACTTGTCAACATCATCATCACCCCAGTCTGAAGTCTCGCAATAAAGTAGAGTCTGGGGAGATCTGATAATATGCAATCTTATCTCTATATAATAGAGAGACTGTTTCTAGTAGATCCACATGCAGATGTGACAATAAAAGAATAATGCAGGTTAAAAGAGTAAATAAGTAAAACTAACACATTAAATTATTATGTAAATAAAATTACAATAAATATATAAATAAATAAAAGTAAAATATAACTCCACTTTTTAAAAAAACTGTCAACATATAATAATTTAAATAAAAAGATTAAATCACAAATAATAATACTCATACATTTAACCTTAGAATCAAACCGAAATAAGGGATCGACAATGGAATCTAAATCATAGATTCATAGTAGAAGTTTTCAGTAACTTTAGTCCACTTTCCTTATAATATATTGCAAAGAGAAAGCTTTATTTTGAATTGAAGATATAAAAAACCTTTCTTTCTTTCTTTTCTTTTCTTTTTTTTTTTTCCTGTTCTAAGAATTTGATTCCCTAGCAATTGTCTAAAGTCTAGTTATGAGACAACATTTTTGGGGACCAATTAGTTGATGTCGCTTTCTAATTTTGGCTTTTGTCCCGATACTTGAGTCATTGTCACTTTCGTTTTCCGACAACTCCGGGGGACCTCGGTCTGCTTTTTTTGTTTTCTTTAAGATTGTCATTACATTATGATAAGTATCCTTACGTATGAAAACAACTTCTTCTTCTTCCTTTTTTTTTCCCCCTCTACCGTTTATTTCCTGAGATTACTCTGCGAAAGTATTGAACTTAATACCAATAGGATTGTCGGTACAAGTAAAAGCCTGAAATTAAAAAGAGATTGGTGATATCTTATTACTTTTTCCTTTTAATAATTTATAAATTACATATTTTAATAATTCATTTAATTAAATTTAAATTAATTAGGATTATTAGTACTTCAGATCAAAGGTTCAATTCACATGTTCTTGTCACTCTCTTCCTACCATATTCTATAAGCATCTTGTTGGATAATTTTGTCCCTTCTCATAAAGTTAGACAACTATTAATTACATTTTTCGATTTTTCAATAATTATCGGTTAAGTTATGTAATTTAATCTAGATAAAGATAATAAAGTAACTCAATAAATGATCTAAATTAATGAGTCGAAGTTCGGGTAAAAAATAGATCTCAATTAGTGTAGACCATACTCATATCGACCTTGTGATGAAAAAGTTCGATATAAAAGCTATATATAAAAGTTAAAGTCTCCTACAGTTGCTCATGTCGATTATAAGTATAAAGATTCTCTGACCCGTTAAGAAAGCTTACTATTTAAGAAAATTATCGAAAGACTTTGCCCATATTCCGGAGAGGAATTTCCGTAAAGATAACAATAGATTCGCACTCATTTTAGCTTTGGAAAGTTCGTTTGAAGTTACGAAGGTCAAAATCAGATATTTCCATATTTCTTTATTTGTTGCCCTTTCATATTCAATCTGGGATATGTAACTAAAGTACCGTTACATATTACACATCTACCTATTTAGTTTTTGTGAATCTCATTTATTAAATGAATAGATGTTTATATAATATAATAAGGACAGAGTAATAGAAATAGGTGATATGCTCTCATACTTTATAAGTACTTTGAGTGAATATATCTAGTACAATTTAAACTTGTAATTTATTTTGACTCGAAATTAATGAATTAAGTTAAATTAATTAACCTTAAAGTCAAACTTAATTAAAAAGTTTCTTTTAGAGACAGCTTAATTTAAACAACATTGTTTTAAATAGATTTATAAAAAGAAGTATTATTTTAATTAATTATATTAACATAACATTTGACTTGATAAGATTTAATCCTATAAAAATTAAATTGAATCTGACACGTTACCAACCTTATCATACTTTTTTTTTTGTATAAACAATTAGTATGTAGTCTCATATGAAGGATGATGTAAACAAATGAAATAAGGTGATCATGCTCAGGAAACAGGAGTGATTTCTTTTTCCAAGGCAGACCTGTAGAATAAGTTGATGTCACTCGTAAAGACAAGGCATTTACTAAATACAGAGACTTAGAGCATCCAATGACATAATCATGTTTCCAAATGCAATTGTCTAGAACTGACAAATTAAGCTTTTTGTACATATATAATATAAGTCCTGGGATGACAAATTCAATTTAAATCGACCCAATTTAAAATTAATGGAATAAATTCAAGTTGAGCCAAACTTAATAAGTGGAATGCAAGTGTGGAATCATTGTATCATCCAATGAATGTACTTAGATGCATTGTCAAACTTAATTAGCATAAGTGGGATGCAAGTGTGGAATCATTGTATCATCCAAAGTAGCAGACAAGAGACAAAAGAAACTAAGTATAATCATAAGATTTGTCTACTATTGTCTATTGAGTATTGAGCAAAAGAATAGCATATGCTTAAGCATGAGCTTTACTTGAATAGCTTGAACATGGAGTCATGGACATGCAAAAATCTATATAATATGTTATATGCATCAACCTGCTCTATGTAGGCATTTATTGCCTATCAATTACCTACCGTTTGTTAGGAACATTTTCAAAGCATATCTTATGTGATGCTCTATTTTTGTTTATCTTCCTTTTCTTAATTTTTAAAGCATAGCGAAGTATGCATGCCTCCTTTTTTTTTTTTAAATTTCAATGATTTAAATTTTACAATTGCAATTTTATTTTCAGTGTTTTAAACATACATAATTTGAAATAATAAACCTCTTAATTTTCAAATTCTTGATTTTTTAAAATTTGTCTTTAAAAAACCTCTTTCTTTTAGACTTAAATTAAAAAATAACAATAAAATATGCATGATATGGACATCAAATATAAGCTAATCAAATATCACTAATGTTATAACTCGATTCAACTCTTAAATCTAAGTCGAACAAATTAAACTCAATTTAAGTTAATAATTTAAAATAATTTTAATAACTTATTTTTTTTGTCAGATATAATTACTTTGATTCAAGTTTAAGAGTTGAACTGAATTGTCATGGAAGTAACATTTGATCATTTGTATATTGCTTATATTCCATCATTATGTTTTAACCAAAGTTTAAGATAAGGGATTTTTCTACACAAGAGATTTATAACTTTGACCTAAAAACACGAGATAATAACGACATTTATTCAATTTTCAATTTTCAATTTTCAATCTTCAAACCTCAAACTTTACTCAAAATTTTTAGATTTTCTATAGTTAAGAAGTAACTTAAATATTATTAAAGTATTTACACCAAAACCAATTCAAACATAATTTATAAGTATTTTTAGATCGGACGATGAATTATTATTATCACAATTTATCATAATTGTGTTCTAATTACTTATAATTAGACCAATCCAAGGTAACTTACAACCTACTATGGTTGTTTTTGGTTAGCTATGACTGATCTAATTAGGAAGAAAAAAAGAAAACTTGTGTTGGAAATTCAAAAAAACGAAGAAATTAAAGAACTATAAAGAAAGAAAGTGGGGTAAAAGTTTGATGCAACAGAACATAAACGGTGTTTGTGGGGTCACAAGTTCCTGCTTCTTTTTTCTTTTTTTTTTTAATTTCTGTATTTCAATTATTAAATCTCTTGTGGTGTGTGTGTGTATATATAGGCCTTATAGATACATTCCAAGGTGAGCTGAAACCTACTCTGTTTCTTGTAATCTTTCCTGAAGCCAGAGCTAGTTGCTTCGCATGGAAGCTTCACAACCTCTATCAATCGAAAGCTTTTCGTATAGTTGGTTAGTAAACCTGAAACCAGCTCTGGAAAGCCTGGACAGTTCTCTCAGACCCTCACTTGATGCTTCTGACGAAGCTTCTTTCATCGAGATGGACCCGAGATTGCCACCTTCCAAGAGATTTGTATTCGGGAACTCTCAGGACTTCAAATTTGATTTCCCAGCTTCACAATCTCCTCTCACGCCAGTTCACGCTGACGAGCTCTTCTCCAATGGTTATGTCATGCCTGTCTTCGTTGACCCTTTGGGGACTGGGGCTTACAAGGTCTCAGATTCAGCCATAGCTCTTCCTTCTACAACATCTGCACATGCACCGAAGCTCGGTGGTTCAGCAGATAAATTTCGATGTTCTTCGTTGAGAAGATGTCGCAGATTGTCGAAGCAAATATTTCAGAAGTACATGGATTTCCTGAGGCCATTGTATCGGAGAATTTGTGGGCACAAATCAAGCTCTAGAGTTGGTTCTATGGATTCAGAAGTTCAGGCAGTAAAAAACTGGATGTACACAGCAGGAACATCTCCAAGAATAAGTGTAGCTTATTCCATTGATGATTGGAGAAAATCCTGCGATTCTGAGAGCTCAATCTACGAGGCTGTTCTTCATTGCAAAAGATCCATAGGTATGTTCACCTAAACTGTAACCTTATTACGATTGTTGTATTACACAATTTCAGGTTTTGACGTTTCTTTATCTTATTCTCAGGGAAGTGAATTGAAGCTGTTGTGCGATGGAGAGCCCAGAAGAAATTGAAAACAAGAAAGTAGAAAAGAAAGGACCAATGTTCATAGTTTCACACCATCACATGGGAAAGAGAGAAAAATGAGAAGGAATAAAGGGATCAAAACAGCAACTTGCTTCTTGTTCTTGTTCTTTTCTTCTCATCCTGTAGATTGGTTTCGTAAAGGGGTAGAAGACGCTGTTTTGTAAGGCCATAGCTTGATAAGGAAAGGACATCAGAGAGCTATTTTCTCTTCTTCTTTTTTTTTTTCCTTATTTCATTGAAGTGCTTTCTAAAGAAATTAAAGGACTACTCTATTACAGGTATATGACTATCTTTTTCTTCAATTTTATGATATTGCCATCCAAAACATGAAATTAAATACTGCCCTAAAGTGGTGGTCCAACAGGTGAAATATTAATCTTTCTTGCCTTCCACTTGAAGAAGTTAAAAAGGATCTGAGTTATGACGAGAGATTGAATCTCAACTCAAATGATTTGCATTTGGATCGAACCCATCACTTAATTTTGATTTGTTAGCTTATTAGACAATTCATTCAGTCGATTTCTTCAATACATCCTTACATTCTTGGATCTTATTTCAAAGATCTTTCATCCAGGAAATGAAATAAAAGAATGGAACATTCCATGGCATGAAAAATCTTCTTTCCTATCTCTTCATACAAGTTCAAGGAAATAACCTACGTTTATTACTGCTAAGCTTCTTAGAAGCTTTTATGAATACCAAAAGCTGGTGAAAGGTGGTCGGATATTCAGAAGCACTGTGTTCTCTTCAGATTTTTGTTTTTGTTCTGTTTTCTGTTCTTTACTCGGCAACTTAAGACACATGTAAATATACAACAACTTGTTCATGCGATCCAAGACAAAGAGAAAATTAGGTACTTCAGTGAAGAGAGGGTCAGTTTATGCTTCCAAGAATTTGATTCTGATACTCTTACGTTGTCTTTGTAGCCCTTTTGGCTCAATTAAACAACATAATTATGTTCTTATAATTTGTAATTACCAATACGTAATTAAAGTATAAGTCGCAATTGCCCGCATAAGTAGCTCAACTGATTATCAGAAAGGAAAGTTGAGTGCAAGGTTTCAGATTCGAATCTCGGCAGCGACAGTATGAGAGTTCATCTAATGTGGTGGCTTCTTATGCGCACAAAAAAATGTCACCTTTCTGATAACCTAAGTGAGATTAAATCGTAATTTACCCCCCTCGTAATTCTGTCGAGCCGGGGTGTGGGAGCATTTAGAGTGGACGATTCCACCTTTTAAGTGCAAGTATAACTCACAATTTGTGGTATAACCCGAAATTCATAATTTAAAACGGAGGGATTAGGAACTAGGAAACCAAACTCTAGGCTGAGGGTTTTTCCTTGGCACAATCATAGGCCTATCAATCTTTTGTCTCCATATCTGCCAAGCAGCATTATAACTCGCATATCTCTTCTATAAGTAATGAAGATGCTAGACAGACTTGTAAGTTCTTAAATGAAAAATCAAAGTTATTAACTGATTGGATGATCAGATAGGTAATAATTTGATGTTGAGAGTTATTAAGGAAAGTATAAATAACATCAAAAAGTTAGACAAAACTTGCACCAACACCCTTTAAAGTGGATCAAATCCTTTGTATCTATAACTCTGTACCAATTCTGTTCTATACAATTTCATCCACATATTTTTTCTGAATCCCACATACTTGTGTGGATGAGATTGTATAGAATAGAGTTGATACATGATTATGGGTATAAAAAATCTTGTTCTTTATTAACTATTGGATGATCAGATAGGGTAATAATTTGATGTTGAGAGTTATGAAGGAAAGTATAACTAACATAAAAAAGTTAGACAAAACTTGCACCAACATCTTTTAAAAGGGATCAAATCTTTTGTACTCGTAACTCTGTACCAACTCTGTTCCATACGATCTTGTCCACATATTTTTCTGGGTCTCACATATTTGTGTGGATGAGATCGTATGAAACATAATTGGTACAGAATTATGGGTACAAAAGATCTTATCCTCCTTTAAAAGGACCAGATCACCTGTTCCTATTATTTTGTTTCGACTCTATTTTATAAAAATTCATTCATTCAATAAATAAGATCCACAAAAATTGAACTGCTGAGATGAGATGGGAACAAGTAGAACAAGGTTGTGGGAACAGGAGATGTGTTCCTTGTTTAAAGCTTTTTTATACCTATCTTTTATCGTTCCAATTTAATATTTATAAGTTTTGGTTTTATCCTATTTATAACATTTTGAAATCAAATAATTAAATGATTTTTTATAAAAGATTAAATGATTTTTTGAAATCATTTTTATAATTAAATGATTTCTTATAAATTTATAAAGAATTTCATTTCTTATCTTTGTTTAAATAAAATATTAAAATATCACTTATGATATGAGATTTTATACGCATTATTCTAAATATCCACTTGTACAGTTGACAGTTCACAGATTAAAGCATTGAATAAAAAATACAAAATCTTAGAGAGTCATTATAGTTCAATGGAAGAAGTGTGAATTTCTGGTCCCCTCAACAATGGGGTTGGATCAGGATGTGACATATCTGGCAATTTGAAGCTCTATCCATCACTGATCTTCCAAATCCTGAATTTACATATTCCTGACTATCTTGGCCAAATATAAGCCATTGGCTTAGTACCAGAATTGGCTGAGAGAGAGAAAAAGTCCATCACATGTCAACGAGTAGGATAAGGAGACATAGACAAAATGTGCTAGGAGAAGTTCCAAAGTTCGTTAACGTGGATTTCTGTTTATATCTACTTCTACTTCTTTTCGTCTTCGCTTTCTTTGTTGGGACTTACTAGCTACTAATCCACAGAAGCAGCAAAACCAAGACTCGCATTTATGGCTATTGCTTTCCGCTTCTAGCTACAATGACCCTTTTGTGGGGGACCGAGACCTCTTACATGCTAATTGTCGCTAATGTCAACTCTTTAGTCACTGTAGCTTCAGGACACCATACATTTCAGCCTGTCAGAAAACAAGGTGTTGGCTGCAAGAAGATGATATTGAGGTTTTAATCACTGGATTTTACTTGGAAACACATACTTGGAATCATTTCCATTCCTGAAAACTGTGAGATTATCAAGAAAAAAAAAAGGATAAAACACCAACTTTATAACTATTGATATGAATTAGTATTCCAGGATTCAGAAGTCAGTTCAGGCAACATTAGATGATCATTTTTCAAGGTTCAAACAAGATATATTTGGTCCTTACCGCACTATGAATCCAGGATAAAGGATTGGAGTGATATTACTATCTAAATTCTGATCAGGTTTGAAAATGCAGATTATAGATTGGAAGAAATGTGTAAGATTATCAAAAGAAACTTGATCGTGACCTGCATTATCAGGAGTTTCTGCAATAATTTGCGGTTGTATTGAAAGGAACAAACCTGGAACGGGGACCAAGGCCTTCAAGTATTCCGCATGTCGGCCGGTTCATCCTGGGGTCACTGTTAAAAAGTCTGAGGACAATGAAAAATGCCCATCATTTTTCCTGTCATAGGACTTGTGTTTTCACTTAGTACACATGCATTTGAAGCAGTGTCATTGTCGATTGTGATGAGAAAGCTGTAGACTAAAAAGACAAGAACTGTGAAGTGTGAATCCTTAGAGACGAAGTCTGAAAAAGCAGACACAACTACTAGTTTAAGTTGATGCTTTGTGTTTTGTACAGCCCACAAGTGATTGCCTCGCGAAATGCCTAAGATCCTGTGACTTTTTTGCAATGTTGTTTAGTTGTTGCTGCCTACAAATTGAACAAGTCCCTGACACTGAATATGGTTCGTGGACTTCGCTATTGCTTGAGTTACATTCCCTTTCACACGTTGACGCTTTGTGGTTCCAGTGGGCTTATGGGTTTCCTTCAACCTAATGGACTGGATTCCTGCATCTCTGGAGGGAGAGAATGCATCAGGCTCCTACGTGTTGACCTAGGCCAGGTTCAAATCGGACTGTCATGTCTACTCTAAAAATGGGTTAGACCTAAGCCATACCATGTCTACCCTAAAATTTTATAAATTATTCTTGATTGTATAGTTGTACAGGTGGCAGACACAGTTTAAAGTCAGTCTATCAAAAAAAAATAAAGAAGTAATTTTTTAGTTTACCAAAGTTTGATAAATGAACTATACAGACATTTATTGTCAATTACAGCGGTTAGTGAATAGTAATAAGAATGGAAATGAATACAGTGAATAATAAGAATGAATATTATTATTATAATTATGATGGTTGGTTAAAAGAAATGAATGATTACCTTTACCATTAACAGTGGTTAATTTGTAAAAAATATTAAGAAATAAAAATTAATTATATTTTAATTAATTATATATTTTATTAATTATATTGTAATTAATTAATTACAATATTTTAATTAATAAATTAATTATATTTTAATTAATTAATTAATAATAATATTAGTTAAAGAATATCAGACATTACTAAACCAAAAAAATCAAGCATTACTTTAGGTCATAGGATATGAATGAATAATGGTGGCAAAGCTAGTATATTGAAGAATAAAGGATACCGGAGGAATGACCATCATTCTTCTCATAATTAAAAAAAAAGAAATAATATTCAAAAATTAGAAATAAAAGTATAAATTATCTAATCATAACTTCTTACCGAGCTTTATTTTTCATTACATACCCGTTCCTCTTTCTTCGTATTAACCAAACAAGCACAGCCTTGGAATTTAATTACCTAGATAGAAGTTCAGTCCATTCTTAAGCTTTGCGGAAGATTTTATATGCAAAATAGTACTCATCCGGGTCTTATACAATACATTGGTTGTTTTGTTCTAATACAGTACTCAACTCTCTAATACAATATTCAACTCCTACCGCATGAATCTTTATTCCCTCTGTCAAAACATGTTCACCGGTAACTTTCAATTTCTGGTCTGATGAGTACCTCACATGGTGAGGGTTGAAGATTCAGAAAATGGTAAGGACCTGCCAGAATTGTTTTACTTTGAAGCTTTAGACTTATTTAGCAACTTCTGAATCAGGATGGTCATGTGAAGTGACAAATTTCAAGTAATTCTCTATCTCATTACTCTCTGGGCTGCCATGTACTAGATTAAACCACTTCTTGTGATGTGTATGTTTCGGTTTCCTGTCACTAATGGCAATGGCAATGTCATTGGGGAAGAGGTCTCGCAGCACAAAGGCATGTACCATCGTCGTCACAAGCAGAGCTGTGACTGTGAGTGTGGAGGCAGAGGAGAGAATTACAACAAGAACACGGGTTATTATATGTTCAACTTCACTTTCGTACTTAATGGTTGCAATAGCTGCACCGGTCATAGGGAAGGTGTAAGCCCACCAAGCCAATGAGAACCTGTCAATTCAGGATATTTAAGCATATAAGAAAAACATGAAAGTAGAAAAAAACAGTATGATGAACTGAAGGAGCTAAACACTTACTTGAATCCTCTGAAAAAGTTAATTCGAACTGCCTGCAAAAAACCAGGGGAAAAGAACTTCAGAAAATTTGCAGCACCCTCACGCAGTTTTAGTTTCAATTACGTAAAATGACATCAATGGGTACTGATGGTCAGGAAGTGGCACACTAACCAGTGAGAAATAGAGGAACAAGGCAATGAAGTAGGCAATTCTTGATCCATAATCGAAGGAACCCTGAATCTTTGCCCATGCCATTGAAGCAACACTAGGAGCTGCCACAAACAGAAAGAATACTGGATGAAGGTCCTTTGGGAGTGTTTCATTTGTTGGAAGTCTCTGGTAGAGAGTCACAAAGAGGACCGTGTAATGAGCCAAGCCAACAGCAAAAAAGAATATGGGTCCTTCTTTAAGCCCCATTGATGCACCTAACAATGCTCCAACGAAGTTCCCAACAACTGAAAGGTGATTAGAAGGATTTGCCACCTTTGATAGCCTTCTTTGTCCTCCTGACATCCACTGCCCATAAATCTTAAGCTCCAGGAAGAGGATTGGAGTCATGAGAATGTACCAAAGGGCTTGAGGCAGATTTTTAGTTACATGAGGTGGCACTCCCAGAGCTAAGAACAGAAGGGCTATCCATGGGGCAAAGAAGAAATTGACCCGAATTGGATGGTAATATTCGCGACGAATGGCTTCGAAGAAGAAGATCAGTTTAAGAAGGTAGATGGAAGAGACAATAGCTACAAGAGCAACAGAAATGCACCATAGAACAAGATTAATTTTGTCACTGACGTGCAGAAATTTTGTAGATTCAGAGGTGGCTAGTGTTTTCCACATGATAGCTTGACTGCTAACACCAAGACAGATACCAAATGAAGAGACTGGAAACCGAAGAAGAAAAGGCCATCTCTTGTCTTCTGGTAGCACAATTTGTTCTGAAGACTGTAAGGATGATAGATTATCAGTCAATTACAAGCTTTTTTTGCAGCAACTGACTGAGACAAGTATAGAATAGGCTCATGATTTGCTTTCATAAGTAATTAAATATCACAAGAGATTTGAGGGAAATGAAAGCACATACCCTGAGAGTCTCAAGTTCAGGACCTTCCAACGCATCAAAGTACCTGTCTACAGGTAAAGCTTCTTTCTCTACCTTCTGTCCCGTCGTACTGACTGGTGGAGCTTCCCTTGACCTTCCTCGTAGGTTTGTTATCTGCCTCTCAAGCTTCCCTGACCAAGTTTTGAAAGAATCATATCTGTTATCCTTCAGTTTGTTCATGCTGGGATGGTGAGGAACATTCGCAATCGGAAGTCCTTCCTCAAATACACGGCCTTTGGGCATTGGCTGAGAATGAAATTTCACTTTCTTTGGCTCTTTGCTCGAAGCCTTAGCTGTAGCAGAAGAATCAGATATTCCATTTCCAAGAGCTCTTCCACTATCTTCAAAAACAACCCTGTTTGTGTTGTTTGAGCTTTCTCTCAAAGGAGAAGCTGGCATGCTGAGTGAAATAGACTGCTTTCTTTTATGGTTTACAAGATTAGGTTCATCAATGGCGGTCTCAACAGAAATCGTCTCATTCACCTGGTTAAACATGTAAAAGAAAAGTTACTACCGTTCATGTCCACTGTGCAGAACTTTCAAATTTCAAGAACAAGCTTTGTTTGATCTCTTTCACAAGCATAATATCATACGAGTGACATACCATATCTAACACAAGATGTTGATTGTTCCATTCAATCCTATCAAAACCAACCACTTCATTGGAAGAGACATACTTGATTAATGTGGGAAGCTCCTGTGGCTGCTTCATTGAGCCCATTTCCAACAAAAACCACCTATCTGACAACACCTGCAAGGCAAGGGATAGTTTCAGTCATTTGAGGTTTTAGACCTTCTTAATCTGTTTCTCACAGCAGCTTTTTGGAGATTTGGGACTACATTGTGTTAAAACAGGCATGGCCCTGAGTTCAGGGTAGCAGCTTTCAGGAACTTCGATCATTAAACTCACAGGTTTAGTTTGTAATGTAGATTAACATCGGAAAATAAGTTCAGGGTAGCAGAAACATCAGAAAATTTGTCATATTTGTAACATCAGAACATAAGTTCAGGGTAGCAGAAACATCAGAAAATTTGTCATTCTTGTCCCCAAATTTCAGTCTCTTTCAAATAAATAAAGTCATAACTCCATGCCAAATGCCATCAAAGAACAGAAACTCCCATATCCATTCCAAACGCCATCAAAGAACAGAAACTCCCATATTCATTCCAAACGCCATCAAATAACAGAAACTCCCATGATCATAACAATCATGGCTGTCGATCTTGGATCAGCAACTACAATAAAAAAGGAACACATACCCTGAAAATGATATCTTTCTATGGGTGAATCCACAGAATCAAAATGCCTAGATGAAGTGCAGGACAGGAATGCGCTGAGCTCGCACCACTATGAACTCAGAAGGAGCGTTGAGCCACTCAGAGAGAACTCAGGACCCTGAAAATGGAAGAATCAGCACAACCACCACACGTCTTTCAGTGAAAATAAGCTGTCTGTGTGTATATATTTATATTACGTCAATGGCACTTCATGAATCATACTCGCCCGGAGGGAGGCTTTTCTTATTTAAGGACAGGTCCATGCACAAAACTAAGCAACCCCACAGATTATATTTTATTAGCGATAAATGTACACCTAAGGTTACGCGGTCTTCAACGTTTTGTCATAATCATCGTCCATCTTAGAGTTAGTTGTTTTTAGAGAAGAAAAGTTTAAGAAGGCAGGTTTGACAAATTAATCTGAAAATTTATAATTCGAATTTTTTCTTTTAGGAGTCTAAACTAACTAGTCCTTCTACATATAACTTAAACCGTTTGAGATCTACAGTAAACTTTCTGACACAATGAATACTCATTTAGCATCTATTCGGTTGGGTTTATATGAAAAAAACTTTTGTTTTTAATAGATCTTTTTTTAGAAGAATTTTTTTAAAAAGTCAGTTAACTGTTTAACCCTTATTTAAAAGAGAACTTTTTTAAGAATCTAGTTTGACTGTCATTTAAAAAAAACTTTTTTTAAAGCTTCATACAGTAGACTATTTGACAACATAAAAATAAAAAATATTTTTAATTTTAACTATATTTTATTTTATAATAATTATTATTTATGCATGTAAATATTATTTAAAGTATATTAAACAATATGCAAAACACAATATATTAATTATTATGTAATTTTAAATCATATGAAATATAAATAAAAATATATAGCCAAATCTTTTATATAGATTATAACGTAAGTAAAACTAATATCAAAAATAAATATGATTAACTGGCAATGATTTCAGTGGATATGCATCCCACTGAAGATACCTCATTTCA
>JANZLD010000007.1:62355186-62379418 GCA_026413575.1 Erythroxylum carthagenense | reverse complement strand
TCTCTAGCCCGAAAGGCAACCCAAGCTGAAGTTCAACTTGACTCAAGTCCTGCAATCCGAATTTGGATTTAATGTCATTCAGACCGTTTAAAATAAACGATGTTTTAGTCATAAATTACTTGAACTTATAGATTAAAACAATGCTAATTTGTGGAAATAGTTAGGTTGTTTAAGTGAATTTTAGATTTTGGATTGACCTCTTAAATTTGAGTTGTAACTAAGTCTGAATAATCTAAATCTGACTTATTAATTTAAGCGAAAGTAAAGTAGATAAGACTAAAATTAGTAAATTTAATAAGATAATTTTTAGTATATTATAATTTTTGTTAAATATAAAATGTATATTTTTATGTAAACAAAGGGATGAAAGTACAGAAACTTGCATTATATATTTCAATTATTGATTGAAACAAACTAAAAAATAAAAATAAATGCTTTCAGCTAGCAATCCTATTCCCATTGTTTTATACCATCAAAATTGAAGGGGGTTGTTTGGGTCTTTTTTTTTTTTGGTTGTGGCTTTAATAAAAAAGAGAAACAATATGTTAAAACACGTTTCATTGTTTACGTTGCAATCAGTTGCTTTTAATTTATGACAAATTCACAAAAACAAAAATTAGACATTTTCTAATTTGTCACAACAAGTTTTTATTTTAGTTTCTACTTCCTCCTCTTATAAATTTTTTCCTCTATAGAAAATCTCATCTTTCTCTCTTAGGGCTCACATTCACCTCTTCTTTTTCTCCAGCTTATTTGTTCTTCTCTTCTCCCTCTAACTTTTCTCTTCTCTCTTTCTTAATTTTCTGGTTTGTATTTCTGCATTTTTTTGTATATGTTTCTAGTATTCTGATTTTCTGGTTTGAGTTTCCGTAATTTTAGTTTTTTATTTTCTAGTTTTCTAATTTGCACGTTCACATTTATGATTTTTTTATTTTTTTTGTTGGCGTTTCTACGTTTATTGTTTTTATGGTTTGTGTTTGTATATTTTCGATCGTTCTTTTGCATTTTTAATTTAATGTCTCAACGGTCAATAAACCTCGTTTAGACACGTAGCGAGATTCAAAATCATAACTTCTGCTAACTGGTTTCAAGTTAATAATGTTTCAATTAACAATTGAGTTTCCAAACATAATTTTGTTTTTAATTTTTTTACAACAAATCTTATCCAAACAAATTTTATTTTCAGTATTTATATTACAAATTTCAACCGGATAAGTTTTTTTAAAAATAAAATTAATAAAATTAAAAGCCACCAAATATATATATTATCTACTGAAAATACATGTTGATAGTAGGACGTTATCAAACCTTATAAGCCCACCACGTTTCTGCGGCAACCTACGCTCTGCAAGTAGCCCATACTATCCCGTACTGAACAATCGGTGCAAGATCATTACGACACGATTCGAACACAAGACGTGAGAGTCATTTGCAAGTTCTAATATCACCTGTCTACTAAAAACACATGTTGGCGTTATCAAATATTATAAGACTGTCAGTGGGTTGTTTTTTTCACCAAAAGGGCCTGATGATATTACAAATTTTGACTAAATAAGTTTTAAAAAAATAAAAAATAAAACTGAAAACTACCACACATATATATATATATATGTATATATAATGTCACGTTTGATTTGTTCAGTTGTTCGACTTACTAAAACCCAATTGAGTAGAGTTGGATTACATTTCGAAAAGTCCAATTGACTCGACTCTATTCACATCAGATTGTTACATTGCCCAGGCCCAAAAGGGTCAAAGTACTATTGAGCTTGGTTCGTCCCTTTCTTGACATAATTTTGTATTTTGTGCTTTGACTACGATTTCGCATCAGTAAAGTTAATTGTATCTCTTTTTTCGAATTTTTTTAAGATTCTTTCGTAAAGCTTAACGCTTGTGCTACAAGCCTACAATTATTTAAGTCAATTCAAATAAAACACAAAGACCCCACAGGTAACGATTTAAGAATAAATTGACAAGTGTTTTTATGAACAGATAAGGAAATAAAAACCAACCAACTCCTTATGCAAAGAACAAAAAGGTCACATTTAGCATTGGGAAAAGCAATTTCTAAGAAAGAGCGGTCTGTCTTTAGGAAGTGACAATAAGAAGGAGACGAAAAAGATGGCGGGCAACATCTTTCTTTTCTTCACATCTTTTCCTCACCTGCTAAAGAGAAAGCTTGACAAAGCAACAGGTGAGGAATTTTATATTTTTCTTCTTTACTTTATTTACATAATGGTCGGACTCCGGTCTGACATTAATAAAGGTAAAGGTTAGGGATGGTCATGGCTTGTTCCTCCCTCAAGCTCGCCTAGGTTCAAGTTTGGTCCTGATCAATTTTGCTAAAGTTTAGGCCGAATTTTAGCCTGATAGAGCTCGGTTCAATTGATTACTTTTATTTTTAAATTATAAATTATAAATTATTTTTTTAATAAAACGATGTCATTTTTTCATATTGTCATATTTTAAATCGACTCGAGTTAGCCCAATACTATTTCGAGTAAAAGTAAATGTTTTATTAAGTTTTGATTTTTTGGGATTTAACTTCTTTTTCTTCTTAAATTACTAAAACTAAAAGTGATTAATTATCTATTTGGATGAGTTTATATCAGTAGAGTTTTTTTCAATAAAACTTTTATGATAATAACTTTTTTTTAAAAACCAGTTGACTGTTTGATTGTCATTTAAAAAAAATTTTTTTTAAAGAACTTCATACAATAAACAGTTTGACAATGTAAAAATAAAAAATACTTTTAATTTTATCTATATTTTATTTTGTAATAAAAATTATTTGTGCATATAAATATTAAGCACAATATATTAATTATTATATAATTTACTATATGAAATATAAATGAAAATATATCTAATAAAATATTTTATGTGCATTATAACATAAGTAAAACTAATATAAAAAATAAATATTAAAACATATGAAAAAGTCAATAATATTATATAAATCCCAAAATAAATGTAAAGATATATTTGTGAATATTGTGAAAATTATGTGTAAAATATAAGGACAAATGGGCTAAAAAATAGGCTCATTAATTGATTTGAAAAATCTACCTGAAATGTGCTTTTTTGATAAGTTTCAAATTTGAGCTTCTAAAAAAGTTGTATTTTTTTGCCAAAAAAATTATATTTATCAAAAAAAGTACTTTTTTATTTTACAATCAAACACTAATTTTTCTTAAAAAGCTTTTGCGGTGAAAAAAGTACTTATTCACCCTCCAAAAGCTCAACTAAACAGGCACTAATATTTAAAGAATAATATCTAAAACTTTTCTTTTTATGTTACGGTAATTTTCTTAATGTAAAGCAGCACATAAATTGGATGCATATTTTCACTGCATAAATAATTAAATGTATGTTCTTAATTAAAAATAAATATAAAATATAAATTGACGACATATTTTTATTATTAAGAATAATTTTACATTCCTAAACTTTTAATTTATTATTTTACTAATCACTTCAATTAACTACAAAGTTATTATTTTTAAGAAAAAATTTACGATCCTAAATTTTTAATTTTGGTCATTAGTAATTATGGCTTGGATTAGAGTCCCAGAACTTGTTTGAATGTACTTTTGGAAGGTTAATAAGTACTTTTTATCATAAAAGCCTTTTTTAAGAAAAATTGGTATTTGGCTATAAAATAAAAAGTACTTCTTTAATAGATATAACTTTTTTGGCAATCCAAATACAACTTTTTAAGAAGCTTATATTGGAGCTTCTAAAAAAAATCTCTCAAATAATTTTTTCGGGTAAATTTTTCAGACTAACTAATGACCCTATTTTTAGGTCTATTTTATCTTTATATTTTTACACATAATTCTCACAATATTCATCTTCTTACTTATCGCACAAACCCATCTTTTCTATTTGGCTTTTTCTGTATATTTTAATATTTATTTTTAATATTAGTTTTACTTATATTATAATCTATATAAAAGATTTGGATAGATATAGTTTATTTATATTCCATATGGTTTAAAATTATATAATAATTAATATATTATACTTTGCATATTGTTTAATATATTTTATATAATATTTATATGTATAAATAATTTTTATTACAAAATAAAAAATAGTTAAAATTAAAAATACTCTTTATTTTTATGTTGTCAAAATGCCTATTATATGAAACTCTTTTTAAAAAGTTCTTTTTAAAATGACAAATAAATAACCAACTAATTTTAAAAAAAAATTCTTTTCAAAAAATAGGCAGAAAAAAATTCTATTAATATACGCTCAACTAAATATAGGCTCAATTAAGGATAGTAATAAGGTAAATTGAGTCATACCTCTTTTTAGTAAAAAGTTTGAATAAAATTGGACAATTAGTATAATTTATTTAAATAATATTATTTTATTTACTTAAGTCATATTATTCAAAATGTATTAAGTTAAATTAAAATCCGGTCAACTTCGTTATTCATTTCAATTAAACCAAACTTTTCCCAAAATTCAACACCTAAATTATAGCCAAATACGATGTTATACAAGTTCAACTTTTGTGCACCCAAAAAGCTAGCATCTAGCGAGTTCCAGTCTCCAGAGAGCAATTGCAGCCAAAAATATCGTTATATCCTCAACGGTGACCTAACTAGGTAGGTTCCTGTACCTTAGTCATGGGATACAGTAAATAAAATATAATTGCTTGATATATCCATGTGAAAAACAAAAATCCTGATTAGCCATGTGACTGCATAGCCATCCTGACGTATCAGACACTGAACTTTGCAATCCTACCCAGACACGTCGCGTGGGCTTAAGCTTGAGATCAATACGCTAGACTCTAACTGAAGAAGTACATGTTTGGATGAAATTTTGGAAGGTAAACAAGTTTTTTTTTCCGCAAAAGTTTAAAAAAACAAGAATATTTAGCTATAAAATTTAAATGTACTTTTTTAATAGAAATAATTATTTTAGAAACTAAAATATAACTTTTTAAGAAGCTCAAATTTAAAAATTTTCAAAAAGTCCCTCATTTTAACTTTTCTCGGTTAAACTTTTTATCCGACGTTTATGTTTATCGCAAACTATCTTCTGCAATTGTTTTGCAAACTAATCTTCATGAGGAAAAAAGTGACCACCGACTTCTCAAGAGACACAGCTAACCCATCTTCACTCGCTTGTACTTGCTTTATTTTGCTTTTTTGTTATTTCTCGATCTGTTGGTTTCATTTTTATTCTTATGTGAACTGCGTTGGCTTAGTACCTGGAGGTGTAGAAACTTTTGTATTGCATTCTGAGTAATTTGTATTTGGGTCTAAGTAAGATCTATTTTCTGGCTCAATATTATAAATTTCATGACCTTCTCAGCTCTAACAGTTACAGTAATTAGACAGATCGGTCTTGATGCCAAAACCTATTGTTTATTTGCTAATGCATGATAGTATTTTGAGGAATGAGATTGTTGTATCTCTTATTATTCTTTCTACCTACGATAGATGATACCATGTATTGAATGACTATTTCAGTAACAGTGGAATCTGAATGTAAAATTGTAATGACCTTTCTGTTATTAATCTCTACCAAAAAAATTAGATTTCTTGACTTATGGTAAATTGTTGGCTGTTTTTCTCTCATTTTCTTTAACTAATAGATCTTGACTCTCTCCAAATTCGGCTCTTTCCTTGTATATTTTCATCTTCCCTAAATGCATTTCCTTAAAATAAGTGGCTCATGGTATGATGGTATACAAGTTCATCGTTTTGTCTCTTATGTTGCCCTCACTTCCCTGTTCTTGAATTTTCTAATATTGTGATTTCATCAAGCCCGTGGGTGAAGATGCTAGTCCCTCAAAGTAGTTCTCTAGTTCTTTTAAGTGCACTTAATGATTCAAAGTAGGCATGCAAATTTGTTTTTAAAGATAAGCTGAAAGTAATACATTCTAAGAAATTTATATTTGAGATAGCACCTTCTTATGAAGTGTGTTTCTTTCTTTTTCCTAGGAGTTATTCTTAGATTAGATGTGTCCTAACACTAGATGTGATTCTTAGACCCTTATACTTTTATTTCGTTTTCCCCCTTATTTCCAACCTTAAACACAAAGTCCCAACAACATAATCCTCAATTTAGAGGTCCATCCTGCAACAATTAAGTTCAGAATGTTGTTTTGCCTTCTCAGTTGTCCAATATGAAACTTCACTCATCTTTCCTCTTTTGCATTCAATAATCACTCAGGAAGTGGAAATGACAAGGTTCAAACTGTTATACTTATTATGCTTTTGTCTATGTCATTCTTGTTATGCTTTTAATACTGAATTCACAAAAGGTTTAATGCATATTATGTTTTTGTCTATGTCATTGGTTACGCTTTTATATTTTCTTATACTTGCAAAATTAATTGTTATATGCACTGGGGATTTTGTTTTCTAGAACATGTGTTGTTGATAGAAAATGTCAAATCTAAATGAAGATATTCAAGGTGGGGATAAATTGTAAAAAATGGCCAAAGCAGAGTGGAATGATAGAACTGTTGAAATTGTAATCAAAATTTTTTTGGAAGAGATTTTAGCTGAAAATCGTTCAAATGGTCATTTTAACAAGATTGGATGGAAAAATATAGTTTCAAAGTTTGCTCATGAAACTAAGAAGAATTATTAATACAAACAATTTAAGAATAAATGGGATTGATTAAAAAAGGATTGACAGTTTTGGACAAATTTAGAAGGTAAAGAAACTGGACTATAATGGGATCCTACTAATTAAACTATTGATGCAGGTGATGAATGATGGGAAAAGAAATTGAAGGTAAGCATTTAAGCTTTAGATTTATAATGTTCTAATGTTACTTGATAGTTTAATAACTTAAATAATATTATTATTGGAAAGCCCTTAAGCTACCAAATTTCGAACTAAAGATTTGAAACATATTGAATAACTAAATGTTTTATTTAAAGATGTTGCAGCTACAGGGGAAGGAGCTTGGGCACCTTATTCAGGTTTTGTACCAAATGATGCTTATTTGTCATCTAGAGAAAGCCTAGTTGATACCGATCTTGACGATAAAATTTTTAAAGACTTTACTGTTAATTAATAATTTGAAAATATTAATAATAAGATTGGTTCATTAACTCCAACTTTAGGGACTTCTACGCAAGGAAAGGGGGAAAAAAGAAAAAAAAAACATGATACCAGAATAGGGGCAACATAATGGTTATGTAAATATTTATATAGTATATGTGATGTAGTGGAGAAAAGAACTTCAGTAACCTCTATTAAAGAGATGAACCCGGTTGTAGCATTTATGAGGTGATGGACATGTTACGAAGTATAAAAGATATAAAAAGGGGAGGTGAACTGGTTATATTAGCTACCAAATTATTTTTGAAGAAGGAAAACAGAGAGATTTGTTGTGCTTAAGGATGTTGATCTTCAAATCGAATAGCTTAAGAAAATGAAATGATTGTGATTTTTATAATAAATTAGACATGTATTTGGTTACTAGTATTGGACTACTTGTAATGTGATGTATTGGAATTCGCTATTTATAATGTGTTGTATTGGATTTCTATTTAGTTAATTTTGTTGTAATGATGAATGAAATTGTACTTTATTATTATTGTGTTATGATTATTGCTATATTATTTTTTTACACAATAAGTTTATTATTATTTTATATATTTTGATAAATATGTCATCTTTTGATAATAATTCTGACAATGATCATAAATATAATGAAAAGATTGAAGAAGAAATTTGCA
This sequence comes from Erythroxylum carthagenense, assembly GCA_026413575.1. Taxonomy (NCBI): domain Eukaryota; kingdom Viridiplantae; phylum Streptophyta; class Magnoliopsida; order Malpighiales; family Erythroxylaceae; genus Erythroxylum; species Erythroxylum carthagenense. The sequence continues at coordinate 62,371,697 of JANZLD010000007.1, read as the reverse complement.
TATAGTTCAACTGGAGTAACACTAACCATAGACCATTATATTAAACATTATATTAAAAACAATGTAGAACATCCCATCACACTGGATGTATGTTTGTAACGGAATTGCTTAATGGCCATTGAGATAGATGTCATCAACAATTTAGAATGGAAAATGATGTTTTTATCAAATTATGTAAATTGTTGAATAAGTCATATGGATTAAAGAAAGGTACAAAAGTAACAATAGCAGAGGTTGTAGCTATGTTTTTGATCACTTTAGGTCATAGACTTTGCAATAGAATGGTTAAAGAAAAATTTCAACGTTCCGATAAAACAATTTCTAGATGGTTTGAAATAGTATTAGAATTCGTTTAATGTATATCGATTGATTTCATAAAACCAAAAGATCCAACTTTGTTTCATGTACGTCGATTAATTTCAAAAACCAAAAGATCCAACTTTTAGAGAAATTCCAAGCAAAATTAAAGGTGATATAAGATATTGGCCTTATTTTAAAGACTGCATTGGAGCAATTGATGGAACACATATACCAATTGTCGTTTCAAGGTCCAATCAAATAAAATATATTAAGAGAAAAGACATTCTTATGCAAAATATAATGGATGTATGTGATTTTCATATTTGCTTTATTTTTACTTGGGTTGGTTGGGAAGGCATAGCACATGATGCTCAAATTTTTATGGAAGCTTTACGTAATAATAGATTACACTTCCCTCATCCACCTAGAGGTTTGTGACGGATAACTTTATACATTTTTTATTTATGCGTAATAATTTACTACTTCTTAATTAATTAATGAATTAACTTGGAATGTAGGAAAATATTATTTGGTAGATGCAAGATATCCTTACATGCAAGGTAATTTAGGATCATACAAAGGTGAGAGGTATCATTTTCTTGATTCTTAACGTGTTGGTCTTCCAATAAGAAAGACAGAAATATTCAATCATGCACATTTTTCTTTAAGATGCACGATCGAAAGAACATTTGACGTTTAAAAAATAGGTGAAAATTTTGACGTCAAATGCCCAATTTTCCTTTTCCAAAGTAAGTTAATATTGTTATTGCTTTAATAGTCATTCATAATTTTATAAGGTTAAATGCTCAGAATGATGAAGAGTTTTCTCCCTATGATGAAGATGATGAATTACTTCATACAGAAGAAGAAATTAATGAAAATGAAGACGTTGAAGAAAATCATTTAGACGAACCACAAAATAACGAGATGAATGATGCGAATGAACATATTGCAAATCTTCCTGTATTACAATAAAATGTAGAATTTATTATGTATTTAACTATTTACTCAACTTGAATATTTATTTTACAATTTATATAATATTATTTAGTTTTTTAATATTTTAATATTTATTTTTGATATTAGTTTTATGTCATACAAGAAAATGAGAAATCTCTTAAAATAATTTCCTACAAGTTGGTTATCCAAAATTTTCTACAAGATGGTTTAAAATTATATAACAATTAATATATTGTACTTTACATATTGTTTAATATACTTTAAATAATATTTATATGCATAAATAATTTTTATTACAAAATAAAATATAGTTAAAATTAATAAAAGTGATTTTTATTTTTATGTTGTCAAACAATCTACTATATGAAACTCTTTCAAAATACTTTTTTAATTGACAGCAAAATAGTCAACTGACATTTTAAAAAAGCTCTTTTTATAAAAGATCTACTAACAAAAGCTCTATTGACAAAAATTCTACTAGCATAAACCCATTCAAACAGGCACTAGGGCTCGGGGTCTATTTTTTAAAAAAGGGCTTCAGGTCGAGCTCAATTTTAGGCTATCTAACTTCGGCCCACCTTAGGGCTGACAATTTTTATAAAAAATCACGCCTTTTTTATTTTTCATTAAATAAAAAAAAGATTGAGCCAAGTAGACTTGGGTTTAGGTTCAAGCTCAAGCTTATAGAAGATCAATATATTGTTATTCCTAATCTTAACTATATTCATCAACTAAAATATATAAAAATTTTCAATTTAATAAAATTTAGAAAATTTTCTTGATATTTAAAATTTTTGAAAAAACTCATTTTAGATGTCAAAAATTTTAAAAATTCATTCTTAAACAATGATTAAAGAATAATGACAAAAATATACATTAAAAATATTAAACATAAACTAATTAAATGCTATTTCTACTACGATTCAACTTAATTATTTGAACCAAATTAATTAAATCTGATTTAAATTGATAATTTATTATAATTATTTTAAATTATTAATTTAAATCAAATCTAAGAGTTAGTTTGTATTAATATATTAATGAGCACTTAAATAATTCACTTTTAATATTCATACTACCTATATTTTGTATTTATTTTTAACCAAAGTTTAAGAAAAGAAATTTTCTAAAAAATTTAAAACAAAAATTAAAAGAATTATTCAAAAATTTTAAAGATAAAAATACTTTCATAAATGTTTTTAAAATTACAAAGATGTTTATGTCTTTTATCCTTAAGCTATGTTTGATTGGATGATCATTAATAAAATGTAATATTATTCTATCTGAAAAAAAATTATAATAAAATAGAATGAAATAAAATAAAGTAAAAGAGTTTCGTCAACTATGATTTTGAGAATTTATATTGAAATGTAAAAGAATAAATAATATTTTACTATATTATATTATGAACTATTCTTTCAAACAACGTTTTACCTTATTATAAAACGAACTTTTTTGTCCTTCTCAAATAATAATTTTTTAACATTAAATTAATTTATATTTTATTTTTATAAATTATTTTATTCCATTAAAAATTTTCTATCCGTTAAAAAATAGCTTTTATATTTACACACGATTTGCTTCTGTGCTACGTTTTTACTGTATAAAAAACAGGTCCAAAGACCGAACGATTCCGCCAACAGGTCAAACCTTTACTATGATGAGACTAGGAAAAAAGAGAAAGACAGAGAGAACCAAAGCCTAGGGTCCAAAAGCAGTGACATGCGTGCCCAAGTTGGACCAAATTTACTTTTCTGCAATTACAAAAGAACCAGAAATTTCTGACTTGTTAGCTCTCTCTCTCTCTCTCTCTAGTCTCTCCTTTTTTTTTTCCGTCTTTATCTTTTAAGACTCTGGAAAAAGCAAAGGTGCTCCCCTCCTGGCTCCTCCAAGGTTTTACTAATATATATAACGTGACCTTAGAGCGTTGCTTTGTTCTTTTTACGAAGTCTTTCCTTTTTGGCCTTTTTCTCTTCGGTTTTGCTTTCTCTCCTCTTTTTGGAAGTTTCACATCAGTCTGCTTTGGTGTCTTTTCTCTGGTATCTCATTAGTAAGAAACTCCTCACAAATTCCAAGTAAATTGCTTAATCCACCTGAATTACTGCCCTGTCCATTGCTTTCCAAGTAAATTCCCGTTCATTGAAAGTCACATTTGACTAGTATAAAACATTGCAAGAAAGAGTCCAATCTGATATATTAAGTTCAAATTTAATTAAAAAATTCAAATTTTAATTTAACTTAAAATTAATATTTAAAAAATTGAACTAAAAACTTAAAATTAATATTTTAAAAATTGAACTAATCTAACCAGATTAATAATAAAAATTTTGAACCAGTCAATTTTTCATTTCAATTTTTAATTTTAAGGTTTAATTTAGTTTAATAACTTTTATTGTGAAAAATAAATTAATCTATTAATTAATCAGTTAGTTTTTATAAAATAATCAGTTTTTATACACAAAAATGACTCAGTTAATTTTCATTTAATATCTTTTTTTTTAATTAAATTTTAAAATTTTCGATTAACAAAGATAATATTTTCGATCATTTTAAAATTTATTTAATTTTATTCAATTTTTAACTAATTTTATAATAGTATAACACTAATTGAATATTTCAAATCTTAAACTCTTACGTTAGATGTTCAATTGTCTACCTAATTTTTAAAACATTACTTAAATTCTTCGATTTGCATTAAAGTTATGTATTAGTAAACTACTTCAAACCCTTCATTTAAGATAAAAGTTTACAAATTTGTTGTTTTATCTGCCAAATTGAGAGTGGGGTGAAGGTTTTTGGTATGATTCAAACAATTCAACTAAACATTTCTGAAACGCAACTGCTACTGGTAACGTACTCTGAGCTTTGAAAGGTTTTACACTTCAGGGCATAGGGGTATTAGCCTCTCAGGATCGTCAGACTGAGAAATCTCAGAAGTTCCGTTTGAATAGAAACAGCAAAACGTACAAAACATAACCAAACAAAAATTTCCATTGCATTTCTCTCTCAACACCTGGAAAAGAAAAGCTAAAAAGAACCTCACTCACTAGTCTCTGTTATGCCCTGACTTTGAAACACCATTTTCGATAACCTGCAAAAGCACTGTCTCTTAATCACATGCACCACTCAAACGATTTTCTCGTCTCTTGTACTATAAAACCTACCAGAAAACCTTGAGTTGAACAAACCATTTTCGTCTTCTCCTATAAATCCTTCAATCTTTAGAGCTTCTTTACTATTCCCTTCTTGCAGCCATGAAAGCTCTGTATTTCCTCAACTTCTGGAGGGCTACAGCACCGGAAGAACATCGAGTTTCAGGTAGAAACGACGTCAATGGTGAGATTTCGAGCGCTGTGGTTTACTCTGAAGATGAGTTTGACGAAGGGGAAGATTCTTTCTTTGAGTTGGAGCTCACTGTATCTGACTATGACTACAATGTAATCAACAACCAAAACGGAGTCCCACCAGACAAAGAAAGCAACAAGTTTGACTTCAAGCATGAAGCTTCTCGCAAGTCGGCCGACCAATGTTCAAAACCAGCTCTTTCTCTGTCTCATACCGATCACGTCTCTAAAAGAAAGATCCTTCCCTTTGAACCCTTTTTAAAGCCTCAATCTCCAATCTCCTTACTTAAATCGGCCCCCAAATTTCGCGTCCTCATGTTCAAGAAATCGAAATCAATGACTGTCCAAAAAACAGAGGAAACAGAGTGGAATAGCGTGTTCGTTGACACCCAAAACCCCAATAAAAAAGGAAGCAAACGATTTATGGTGAAACTCAAACTCGAAGAATCTGTCACTAGAGACAACAGCTTGAGAAGGCAAATTTTGGAGGACTCCGCCTCAGATGACTCGTCAAGATTATTCTCCAAGGACGCGATACAGAAGTACCTGAAGCTAATAAAGCCTCTATACACCAAACTCTCCAAGAAACAGAGTGAAAAGATGAAGCTTTCCGGACAGTTGTCAACATCATCAGCATCATCGATGCCGGCAGGATTTGCAACAGGTTCACTGAAGATAAAACATGGGAATCCTCCGTTAGGAATTGGAGCGGTTGGTAAGCATCTAGGGAAGAGTAAGTCTTCATCTTCAACGGTCGGAGTTTCGCCGTCAACGGTGAGTCGGAGAGATGATTCACTACTGTTACAAGATGATGGCATCCAAAGTGCCATCCAACATTGCAAGAGATCGTTCAACTCTTCTAGAGGTGAAACTTGTTCATCCCATTTGTCCAATCGTTTCACAATTTCTTGAATCAGCACTGTTTAATCATATGATTCCATTTCTTAATTATAAACTATTCTGAAATTTTTATGCAGAGACGTTGGAGTCACCAAGAATCTCTACTGTCTGGGATCAAACAACCATTTGGAAGCAGGAAACTTGAATATCTATGGAATCCAAAAGTGATACAGACTAACTCAAACAGCAAAAAGCAAGATTATAATCGTTGTTCATCGTCATCTACAGGCAGGAATCATCAGATCAAATAGTAATCTCTTGACGGGTGATTATGAAAAACTGTAAAAATAAAATATATGATATTGAATCTTTCTGTAACCATCCCGTGTTTGTGTAGTCACGTCACACTTGCAGTTGGAATTATGTCACCTTTTGAAATATGTATGAGTTCGTTGTTCTTGTCAATGAGGTGATCAATTATAGATTTGAAAACTGAAACGACTTGGATTTCATTTTTCACGCTTTTCAGACAGAAAGCAAGTTTGTGACGAAACTTTGATTCACTAGGGAACTACACCTACATGTTAAATTAGATAAACCTAAATAGAGATTAGGGCTCTAAATTAAGGGTTATAAATATTATTATTATTAGACCGTTATAACAATTTATTATAACTGTTTTAACATATTTCATGGTTATTATAAATTTATAATGGCCTACCACCGAAACACGATTAACCAATATAAAGGAATATTTTATAATTTATTATTTTAAAATTTTGAATTAAAATCAAACTTATAATTAAATTTTAAGTTGACTTAATTAAGAAGCTATCATTAATCTGGTAAATAAAAATTTTTGATTTAAATCAAATGAATTATTATAAATGTGATGATAATTACAATTACTCTACCAATCTACACTCTGAAACATCAAATAACAGAAGAAAAAAAAAATTGAAGAACAAAATGTGCATGTGTGTAACGTGTTTGAAAGTTGAAGTGAGAAAGATGAAGAAGCTCTAGAATGTTCTTGTTTGTTATAAACAAAAATTGAGACCGAAGTATAAGACACCCTCACATGAGAAGCACGTGACAAAGCTCAAGTCTGAAGCATCAGATAAAAGCATTGTCGTATTACATACAACTGAAGCAAATTAAAACATAGCTACAATACACAAAATGCACAGCAAAAGGAGTACACATAAGTTGATCACGCGAGGAGCAGCTGCAGTACACCTGAATTACTTAAGTCTCACCCGAAAGCCTTTGCATACAACACATATAAAAAGAAGAGAACACAAACATCAAGCATAACATACATAGATACTTCATTATTCATATATATCACATTGTATTCAATCATCTAAGAGCATAAGAATTAAGAGTAAGGCTTGAGAATTGCTAGAGTACTGACCCATGAGTACTAAAGAGAGTGTGAGGTTCTTTGCAAGTGTTTAGAAGAACACTTATACTCTAGTAATCTTGCTCATTTTTTTCATACTAGTTGACACCACAACAACGAGAATCTTGGATGTAGATGGCATTGAAGTTATTGAACCAAATAAATTTACGTGTCTTTAATTTTTTGCACTTCATAACATCTGCAGGATTTAATTTTTTTATCAGTCTTTAAAGTTTAAAGTAATAGTATAGCACAAATATCCTAACAATAAATAAGAAGTAAGTTATACATAAAAATATGAATTATAATAAAGTTCATAATTTGTTAATTTTAAATTTTAAATTAATTTAATTTCTTTTTAAGCTCCTCAAGACCTGTGTTGATATTGGGGTATTAGGAACTTAGTTTGCCCATTTAGTAGTCATTCCGGATTCTCAAATAAACATGACCTAATTATCGAAATCAAGGTTTTAAAAATCAGACAGGACTATCCGATCTGACTGAAAAAATTTGTACTAACCGATTTTTATACATAAAAATTATGAGATAAAATCGAACCGGATCACTGATCGGTTCAAACTTTTTTCGATTGAACCGAACAATCCGATCTAATTTTTAAAATCTTAATCGGAATATAGGTTTAAGATTCAAATTGGATATATCTTTTCAAATATTTGGAGAATAGAATTAGATTGGAGGGGTGGAGTAGTTCTAGATCTAATATTTTCTTAGATGTAAGCATCTTTCTTTATAAAAGGACAGTCCTTTTAATTTTATTCTTCTTACTTTACTTTTTTATCACGAAGAAAAAAAAACTTTAGAAACATAGCAAAAGCAAGTTTTCTATGGTCTGAATTCCCAATTTCCTTTGAAATGATGAAAAGTGAGAAAGCAAACTCGTGGAAGCATACGCTCTCTGTCTTTCTAACTGCGGAGATGAAGCCACCTATCCCGTATAAAGTCTTTACTACTGATTTAACATAAATATTTATTTGATTTTTTTTAATTTTTTAATTATAACTCAAATGTTAAAAATTAATAATAAAATAATAATATTTTTAATATTTTTAATTATAATCTAAACTTTAAAAAGTAACAATAAAACCTTTAAATTTTTATTTTTTTCAATTTTAACTTGATGTTAGTATTTTTTATTAAATTTATTGATGTGACTTACTACGTATTCTACAAACTTTAACTATTAATATATATCAGCCAAAATTAACATAGCAAATAAAAATTAATGAAACGATGTCGTCTAATAACGTAATTAAAATGACATCATTGATTAAAAATGACATAAAATAAATTATGCAACTTGAACGACCTTGCGTTTTAATTTTAGTTTTTTCCTTCATTTTTTATTTGTTTTCTCAACACTCACATCCTTTAATTTTCAGATTATGCAGCTCCGACGCCCTCATATTAAAGGCATTAAAGAAAAACGAACTAAAAACGAAGAGTTTACTTATGTAATACGTTATAATCCGAAATTAATTTAGGACGCCAAAATAATAAATTGAAAATAAAAAGCTAAGAGCACCGGAAGAACAACATATAACATCAGACTAGAATTGAAGAAAATTAAAAATTTGAGCATTTTATAACCACATTTGAAGTTTAAGTTATGATTGAAAAAATTGAAAATTTAGTCATTTTATTGCTATTTTTTCAAATTTGGGTTTTAATTGAAAAATTGACAAAAGATTGAATTTTTGGGTAATTAATCATATTTATTTAGTTTAAATATTTTTATTATAATTTTATTTATTTTATCTTTAATCTTTTATTTTATATTTATTACTTAATTTTATATTCTTATTTATACATATTTATTTATATATTTTTATCATCACTTTCATTATCATTATCTTTTATATCTATTTTTATTTTATTTTATTTTTAATAAATCACTTTATTATTTTAATATGTATATGTATATTTTTTTAAAAATGTAGAAACAACCTCATTACTAGCTACAGTTAAGATTTTATACTATTGAATTTTCCCAAATCTCATGTATGAATATGACTTGTATTGAATTGTTATTATTGTTGTTGTTGTATTTTTGTTCATATTCAAATTAGTTCAATTTTGATTTAAAATTCAAATATGTCAAATAAAATAATATTATTTTCAAAATTTTAAAAATAATTAAACTTAGCATAGAACTGAAGTATGGAACTTATCTGTTAATTGTTTTCGTATTATCAGAAGTTATCTTGGATTAAAAGTGCATTAAATTATATATAATATAAATTTATCTTCAATGTTAAATAATTTAAAGCGAAAAATTATCATCAAAATGAAATTATTTTAAAATTAAAATTTAAAGAAGTTAAGACCTGAGACACAAATTATTCCACCATCACCACACAGGTGCCATATCAAGTCTTCAGTGAACATATATCCATTCCCCGTAGCATTTCAAGCAACCGCCATGGTTATTCATCGATGGTTTTCGCCGGAAGTTCACCGGAAAATTAAGTTTATGAAAGAGTAAATACAACTGATGTCATATTATCCGTAATTAGTATCATAGCATATATGTACTAGAGGACATGAGATTGCAGGCGAATGGAGTAGACCTTGTTACTGGGTAATTCATGCTTAGTCTTGAAGAAATAGATCGTTCATCTCCAAATTCAACCGAGAATTGGGTTTCACAAAATACAGACAAAACTGCTTAAAAACCGGTTCACTGCACGAACCAGAGACCCAACAAACTTGGCAAAGAGTTAACAAGTGTCAGGTTTGTGGGAGGATGAAATGCACCAACAGGCATCAAAAACAGAACACCCAACAAGGCAACAGTGTTGTGTCATCCGAGGGTAATAGATTTGCCTGTTTCCTTTGGTAAATATATTGTGCCTGATCTAACAGTGAAATCAGGTTTAGATCTTTCTCATCAAGTTTCATGAGGTCATTTTTTTAATCTCAGTGGGTTCAATGTCTCTTCCTAGAGTGAGTAAAAGCTACCCCAGACCAACCTTGGTCACAGATACCTACACATTCCCTTTACATCGCACTACAATTTATAAGAGAAAACAAAACAAACCAAAGGGAAAAGAAAGAGGACCAGAATCCTCTGTGTCGTTTAAGAAGTTCCAACCCTATACCAGTCACTTTTAAGAACAAATTTAACAATAAGACAAAAGTTATTTGTGGTACACAGAAAATAGAACAGCGTCGGGACTTCAGAAAAGCACATCCTGATCTGGTGCCAAAGAAAGGTATTGAGACTTTTCTTATGGAAGGCTAATAGGATATGATATAGTAATTAAAATCAGTGATCCAGGATTGGCAGAGACCATAAATTCGTGTGTGGCGTTTACTCCCAAGAGAGACAAAGCTCGTCAATCCCCAGCATATAACGAGAGGTGAGTTTCGCAACTTTCAGGCAAAGATGTTCAAAACATGGTTCATTGCACTAAGTGAAGATTCTAAAAGAACGACAAAGAACTAGAAATATCAATAGAGGTCCATACATTGCACCAACATAACCCAAATAAAAACCTTCCGGCAAGGAGAATTTATAAGGTTTGCCCTGATATCAATAGGGTCCATACATTGTACCAACATAACCCAAACAAAAACCTTCCACCAAGAAGAATTTATAAGGTTTGCCCTGTTTCTTTTTTTTTTTTTATTGGGATAAAGGGAAAGGAGTACATTGGTTACAAAACAAGTCTGAGAAAACAGATCCCCGACATCTCCTCTAAAAGGATATTATGGCACCCTATAGATGGAAAATCAAAATAAGTGAGGCCAATGTCGGATTAGCCTGCCTGATTGGCGAGCCAGTCCGCGCATTTGTTGCTCTCTCGATATACGTGTCGATGAATAACAGACTAGTTCCAATTGACGAGTTCCAGGATACCCGTGACTATAGGGTTGCTCGTCCGAGAGCGGGTGGCTGCAGAAGAGAGGATCTGGTGCACCCCCATTGAATCTACTTCCAGTTCAATCCTACAGAAGCCTAACCTCCAAGCCAGCGAGAGTTCGGTGTAGACGCCTCAGAGTTCTGCTAACAGCGCTGTGCTCCAACCTATGTTCTGAGTGAAACCGCCAAGCCAGTTGTCGTCACTATCTCGAATGAGGCCACCTGCTAAAGCCGTGAATTGGGTATGATTGCATGCCCTATCGGTGTTCAATTTAACCCAACTGGATGGCGACCTGCTCCAACCGATAAGTTGTTCTTGGTGGGGACGGAATTCGGTGATAACCAGGTTGTGCCTCTCGGTAGCCTTCTGAGCCTGATCTGCAAAAAACAATATGAGAAAAGTGGGTGAGGTAGGCCGTACAAAATTAGAATAAAAAATAGACTTATTCTTCCATGTCCAGAGAAACCAGCAAGTCAATCCAAAAAGAAGCGCCCAATCTTGGCCCTGAACTTGCCGATGCTGATGGATGTTGGTAAGAAGCCAGTCTCTGGTGGGAAGAGTGAAGGAGGACGAAGTGACGAGGTCCGTCGGGAAAGCGACCCACGCCTGACGGATTATCGAACAGTCTCGTACAGCATGAAGGGAGGATTCTTCTTGGGAACAGTGGGGACAGGTACCGTCTGGAGTGAGGTGTTTACGCATCTGTTGTTGATTACTAAGCAAGCGATCCTTCGCTAGTAACCATAAAAAGGAGCAAATCCGCTGAGGTCCCGACCACTACCAAATGGCCCGCCAGACCCTGTGCGAAACTTTGTCCTCGTGACCCAAGAGCATGGAGTAAGTGGAGGCAAATGTGAAGTTGCCATGGTTGGAGGCCCCCCAAATTAACCTGTCGCGGCCCAGAAATGACGTAGGAGGAAACGTGTCAGCTATGGTTCGGTAGATCAGTGGCGGGAGATAAGATTGGAAGACAGCCCAATTCCAATTGCCGATGGGATCCACGAAATTGTGGACGCTGAGGCTAAGATGTGTGTCTGGTATGGGTTGAGTAGAGTGGGAGATGAGAGGGCCAACTCCTGTGATCCAAGGGTCGAGCCAGAACTGCGTCGTAGTTCCATCTCCGAGCCTCCATTTCATGCCTTGTGTCATAATGTGCCATGTTGCCTTAATGCTCTGCCACACCATCAATCACCCAGTGGAAGGAAAGGAGTGGGGGAGGCGATTCACGTCAAAAACATATTTGCCTGAGAGCACCTGGACACATAAGGCATTGGATTTGTCAATCATAGACCATCCAAGTTTAGTCAGGAATGCATCATTCATTTCCCGAATCCGTCGAATACCTAGACCCCCCAACTCCTTGGACTTACAAACCTCCTCCCAGTTGACGAGGGGTATCTTCTTCCTGTCGTGAGACGAGCCCCACAAAAATTGTCTTATGGCTTGCTCCAGGATGTCACACAAACCGCGTGGCAGCCGGACAACCTACTACACAAAAATAGTCGCTAAGATCGATTGGACCAAGGTGACACGACCAGTGAAAGACAACGTGGATGGGAACCATCCAGATGGACGGTTATGGACCTTGTCCAGAATGTGTTGATAGGTATGCTTGCCGACACATTGGTGAAGGAGAGGAACCCCCAGGTACCAACCTAGGTCGGTTATCATGGGGAATCCTAACCCGCTGCTTAAGGCACGACAGGTCGAAGGAGGAACATTCCTGGAGAAGTAGCATCTCGATTTGGCTTTGCTCACTCGTTATCTAGAAGCGACGCAGAACGAATCCAAAATAATCCGAAGGACATGAACTTGATCGATAGAAGCTTCGGAGAAGAGAATGAGGTCGTTGGCAAAGAATAAATGGGAAAGGGGAGGCCCATTCTTGATTAATTTGATCGGTTGTCAACTGCCGGTGGACACCGCATGAGTAATCGTGTGTCCAAGCTGTTCCATGCACAGTACAAAAAGGTAGGGAGAAAGAGGATCTCCATGATGAATACCTCGGGATGGCTTAAATGCCTCGCTAAGCTCGCCATTCCAGTTCACTTGAAAAGAAACGGTAGTAATGCATTTCATGACGAGCGAGATAAGCGAGGCAGGAAGGCCAACATCTTGCAGGGTGTCATGAATGAAGTCCCAATCTAGACGGTCATACGCTTTCTCGAGGTCCACTTTAATGGCTATGAGTCCCTTCCGACCAGTTTTGCGTTTCACGGAGTGGATCACTTCTTAGGTGATGATTATATTGTAGGTAATAAGACGGCTAGGCACAAAGCTGCATTGGTTCGGGCCTTCAAGCTCCGCGAGGTACGGTTTGATCTGATTGGCTAAAATCTTAGTGAGTTCTTTGTAGAGCACAGTGTAAAGAGCGATCGATTGGAACTGCAAAATAAAAGTGGGGGAGGGATTTTTAGGGAGAAGGACAATGATGGTACGGTTAATCTCCGACTCCCAAACTTCGTGGCGAAAGATACGCTGTAAGAAAAGAATCAGGGAGGCTCCTACAATGTCCCACTGGGATTGGTAGAAAAGAGCTGTTAATCCGTCAAATCCTGCGACTTTGTTAGGAGCCATGGAGAAAAACGCCTCCTTTATTTCGTCGGGGCTTAGCTGACGAGTGAGATCCGCAGTCATAAGCTGCGGGAGATGAGAAAAATGACCATGTTGAGGCCTAGTGGATGAGGACTGGCCTTCGGATTGGTATAATTCCTCCAAGTAAAGCTGCACAAGTCTTCTGAGAGTCGCGGGATCGGTAACCTCATTACCATTGACATCGGGTAAAGAATAGATGTGGGATTGATGACACCGAGTACGAGTGAGAGCGTGGTAATATTGTGTACTCTGATCACCCTGGCCGAGCCATTGACTCCAGGAACACTGGTGCCAGAAGAGCTCTTCCTGATATAGGACGCGTTCTAATTCAGTCCGCAGGTAGTCCTCGAGCTCTTGAAGGGAGGAAGAATCGATGTCTTCTAAAGGGTTTTGAAGACCCTCTAGGCGAGCCATGAGGCGCTTTTTACGATGAAAAGTGTTTCCAAACTCCGTGGTATTCTAGTATTGGAGTTTAGCTGAGAAGTGTTTGATCACACCATTAAAATCCAAGGTACTCGGATGCCAGTTAGCAACGACCACTTGAGAGAAAGAATCGTAAGTGAGCCACGGTGATTGAAAGCGGAAAGGACAACTCGTAGGATTGGGGGGGCCTGGATCAATGAAGTTAATAAGAAGAGGCCGATGATCCGATTTAACAAAAGGTAGGTGGGTAACTCGGGTACTTAGATACGCAGAGAACCAAACAAGAGATCCGAAAGCCCGATATAGCCTTGCTATGATATTACCCCTCCGCCGCGTGAATCTCAAATCGGAAAATCCAAAATCCTGTAGGTGACACGGGAACATACAGTGTCGAAAGTGAGTGTTAACAATAGGTTGGGTTCGTGAACCCTTGCGTTTATCTACACTTTCCAATTTCACATTAAAATCCCCGCCCAGAAGCCAGGGGGTGGTAATGTGCATAGCAAGGGTTGCCAGGCAATGCCAGAGAAATTTTTGTAACGCATAGGTCGGGCTCGCGTAAATAGCTGTAAAGTCAAAAGACTGTTGGTCCCACTCCACGCGAGCATGAACAAACTGGCAGTGAGCAAGACGAATGCGGACATCGATATTCTCCTTCCAAAGCAACCAGATCCCGCTTGAATAGCCCGTTACCTCTATCTGAAAGGAATTACTAAAACCCAGAGAACGAATAACTTTCAAAGCTCGTTCTCCGCTAATATGAGTCTCTACCAAGACCATGAGACGTGGCTTATGGAGTCTAATATAATTCCTCATTATAGGCTTGAAGATCCGATCGCCAGCCCCTTGACAATTCCATATAAAGATCGTCATAAATGCGATAAAAAAGGGGAACTAACTCAAACCAGCCGAAAAAGTGGTTGCTTGCTCATCCCGGCCCTGACAATGAAGGGTCTCTTGTACGGGTGCTAGTTCCACCATCGGCATATCGTGTGATCCATGCGAGTCCCCATTACTATGATGCTCGGAAGCTGGGCCAGGGCGTGGGGTGGGGTAGAATCTGGAAGTGGTTGGTGAGGTGTCGTGTCCACTGGGCCATTGGGGTCAGGGTGGTCCTCGTCCATCTCACCGTTGCCCAAGCCCGCAGGGAAGGGTATAGGAATGATCGGGTCCTGTAAAACAAGGTCCGCGTGTGAACGTAAGGAAGTCGCGACATGTGCTGAGTTAAGCTTGGGGTTACTAACGCCCTGTGGCTTGGGCTGCTATAGTTGAGGGTTTGGAGTTATGAGGCCCACGGTGGAGGAAGGTTGTTGAGGAGGAGAGGAGGCTTGGCCCAAGGAAGCTGCTTGGCCCAAGAAGGAGACCAGCTGTGGGGGAAACGACGTCGCATCCTTCTGTCTACTTTTGTTTCTGCAAGCAACTTTGCGCGAGCCTCTCTGTTGTCCTTCGTCCCTGCTGGATGAATTAATTAGGGATTTAATGTTGCGATGGTTTGGATTAGATGAGACATGGCCATCGTAGGAGCTAGGAGAGACGACTGGTGGGGAGATACCCGTTGGGGAGTCGTACTCCTCAGTTGAGAAAAGTGCTGTGAACCTCAAGCTGCGGGTTCCAGGGGCCATTGTGAGGGGGTGGCTATCTCGTCGATAACCTGTGGTAGGTGGAGAAGTCCGGCGATTTCGTTGTGTCACTTGCATCCAAGGACCAAAATCAACTGAATGGGGAGGACCGGTGGAAGGAGCACCACTGGAATCGACTTGGGCTGGCGGGGGCGAGGTGTCGAAGGATGTCGTTGGAGCAGGAGGTGTCTCGGGTCGTGATGGGCAAGTTGTGGTGCCGTGTCTGACCTAGCTGCAGTGGAAGCAAATTTGGGGGAGGCCCTCATACGCCACCTGGATGACCTCCCCGTTGAGTTCCACAACTGATCGAATAAGAGCGCTAATGTCCAGGGTCATTGCTACACACGCAAATCATCCTCGGTAAGTCTATTGCGTATTATTATCAATCTTCACCATTTTCCCAACCAGATTACCAAGAGCAGTAAGAATGGAGGGATGATATCTGGCGATAAGAAGCTTGGGGAACCGAACCCAAGCTACAACGTGAGTAATACCACAGGTGGAAGGGCGGAACGTCAGAGTCCATGGTTGGACCGAAAGGACTTGGTCGGCTATAATCCATGGACCCTGCGTTAAGGTATGAATATAGTCCCTTTCCTCTTTGAAGTTGATCAAATAAAATTCATTTTCTAGGTCTAGAATTTTTAGAGGACCCATAAGATGCTACAATGTGAGGAGACGATCCCTGAACATGTTGAATCCCAGATTGCGTCCCAACAGCTTGATCACGACCGCATTGACCCAGACAATGTCCAATTTGCCTCGAAAGGTGGGGGACAATTTAATACCCAAACCATATGAACCGTGTACTATGTTGATGTTGCCCTCAGTCAGCTCTATTAGTGTCTCTTCTGGCCAGTTGAGGTCAATCGCTTGATTTGTAGGAGTGGTATGGCCAGTGACCGTGACACTATAGCTCTGAGGAGGTTGAGTTGTTGGATGTTCTATCGGAGGAGGGTCTTCTTCCCTCTCTCGCAATTTGACTTTTTTTGGCTATGTGTACATTCGAGTCCATTGCAGGCTGCGATCTCAGTGTAACATCCCGTTACCGGTGTGAGGGCATGTCGGTAATTTGGATGAGTGAGCAGTGAGTGCATTCATAATTGAATTGCACGTATAGTGATTTTGCATCAGTGACATG
>JANZLD010000007.1:62293209-62316961 GCA_026413575.1 Erythroxylum carthagenense | reverse complement strand
TGTTTAGTATACTTTAAATATTATTTAGCATAAATAATTTTATTATAAAATAAAATATAGTTAAAATTAATAAAAATATTTTTATTTTTATAATGTTAAGCAGTCTATTATATGAAATTTTTTTAATTTTTTTTTAATTAACAGTCAAATAATTAACTGGCTTTTAAAAAAACTCTTCTAAAAAAAGACTCAAATAATATAAGCTCACCTAAACATAAACTAAATCTCGTTAAGAACCAAAACCTATTCAATTACGTGGGCAGAGCCACTGTTAAAGAAGTCATCAAGGTACAGCCAAACATCAAAGAGTATCGCACTATCAGAATCATATTTCTAGCAACCAACTGCATAAAAGCCATTAGAATTTATTTAACTATAACAGAAATTTTATCATCGGGGTCTTACTAGAAATTGCTGTCTTCATAATATAAATGGCTTCCGTTGTTTTCAGACCGCTTCGAGTTGCATCTTCCCGCACCGCATTGTCCCGTGACCGAGAACATCAAATGCAGAGAGGAATGAAGGCGATGAAGGATGCACTCTTTAAGTAATGCTTATGCTTCTTGGCTAATAACATGGTATAGAATGTAGACACTAAACAATTACCTCCATCTTAGTAACACGAGCACTACAAATGGGACGGCAACACCATATAAATACATTTTCTTCCTTTCAGTTGCTAGGCCAACATTTCGGTGGGCACAGAGTAACTAATATACAGTTCGGTCTTCGGCTCATTCAAGAATGTCCGATCAGCCTCTCCTGAATTATTTCCCCAAGCTTTACGTATATAGCTTGCTGCTCTTCCAATGTTAGATTTGTCAATATCTGCAAAACCAACCATCAATCACAGGTACGATGGTTAGATAATCCACGAAGGAAATACACAAAAAGATACTTGCAACTGCAGGGTTTACCTGTTCCAAAACCATTTCAACCGAGAGGCTTTGGGGCACGACAAATGATTGATGATAAATATATGCAAACACAGCCATAACCATCTACATTAATGAAATATATGTGTCAGAATGGAATTCATGCGTTGGATAAACTTGATGCCATAGAAAAGCTGCATTCAGTATCAGATAAAGCCATTAGTGGCATGCAGGACATGGCTTTTTTAACTGTTTTCCCATCCGAATATTGCAATTATTAGAATGTTATGCGATGTCAAGAAACAAAATAAGAAAGATGGTCTCCAAGATTATATTTTGAAAACAGCCTCTCTACGATGTAGGAGTAAGGCTGCGTACTATCTAATCCTCCCAGACCCTGCTTCATTGCGGGATTTCAGGGTATGATGATGATGATAATGATGATGATGTTAAGTTATGACCAGACAAAAGTTCAAACAACACATTTCCCAAAAAAAAAAAAGGAAGGGGGTCAAACATGGCACAATACTACCAGTTTACATGCTGTAGAATTTTAGATTTCAAAAACTGCCAACGCAATTTTACATCGCAATGTACCAATTATCGCGTTATCCAGATTGGTAACATTCAACCAATCCTTGATTTTCAAGTTCTCTTCACCAATGACATACAAGGTATATAATACAACAGGAGACTATGCTGCTTTATGTATAAAATCAATGGCAATTACTGAATTGAGCACGCAGGCACAATAAGCTAAGTGTGCCAAAGAAGGAAATAAGGCAAAAATATAACAAGATTTTGGCACAAAGAAAACAAAGAATAATGTTCAACTGCAATATTCAATAAGGTCGGAAGTGAGACTAAAATACAAGCTCTAACATCATCACAATCAGAGTATCACCAGCATAATACTTTAGTTGTCAGTATATCTCACCTGGCAATCCATTCTATCTGTGATTCCACCATGACCAGGAATGCTATCACCAAAATCCTGTAAAACATGGAGGGAAATGAAATTAGCAGACAGTATCACCATCTAGGGCTTGCAGAATATGCCATGCATCTCAACTACTTTACCAGTGTATCTAGTGGAAGCTAAAACTGTCATGTACCTTAATTTTAAAAGCTCTTTTAAAACCACTTGCAAAAAATCCACCAAAAGGCGCTATTATGGATGCAAACAATCCAAGCCAGATGGCATGCCATTGAACAGGTAGAATTGAGATTTCCTTCCAAGGAAACTGTTAAGAATGATAAAAGGCACTAGAAGTTCAATTACAGAAAAAAGATATCAGAACATAATACATAAAAAATAAAGGAAAACATTCATAAAGAGAAAACGGGAGAAAAAGAGAACAGTTTCAAGCCCATAAACGACTTACCCGTTGAGAAATCCACCTAGGTAGTGTCCAATACTCTGGTTTAAACAAAGGCCCAGGATCACATTGAAGCCAACCAGTGGATAAGTCCTACATACAAGAAATTACTTTCACAATTTGCGTACTATGATTTGCTGTCATGAGACAGAATGATCAAACAGAATTAATACCTTTCTTGGACACGTCAGCCATTGAAAACGACCCATGAGGTTTGCGAGCTACATAAGCAAGCAGAAAACCCATTAACTCTATTATTGCCAAATCCATTTGAGGCACTCCATGCTCAATTGGAAATTAGATGACGTTAGAAATCATATCATTCCAAAGCATGATAACTGAGAGATATTATACAAGAAGAAATCCTAAAACTGCAATTCCAAACAATTACTGGCCAGACATAAGTAGTAAATAATACCATCTAAGTCAGAAAACAGTTGGAAAGTTGTTGCATGACATGAAAAAAGTGGCAGTTTTTTCAAAACAGATGAAACTGTTTAACTTAAAGAGTTGTAAAATCAAAGATCCCTCTACAGAAAACAATGACAAACCAAAAACAGAGAGAACATGATGGTTTCTAAGATTCATATTCATCACTACCATAATGGTTCACGTCTCCTAACAGCTATTTGGGAAAACCAAAAGATAGATACAGAAGCAATACTCTACTAAAGACAATATATCGCTGAAACTAGTTCTCAATGCATAGCAGATTCTTGTAGCTATGTTTGGACAAGGAACAAAATTTATGCTCACCACAAATGCAGAGATTATAGTTGTGACAGATGCTCCAATGAATCCCTCCCAAGTTTTCTTTGGAGATATCTTGATCAAAGGAGTTCTTCCAAAGAAGAAACCGCAAATATAGGCAAAAATGTCATTGATGACAATTAGTGATGCTGGGAAAAGAAACCTATAATTGTAAAATTAGCACCAGAACATTTCATCCATCAGTAAGCAAGTGAAAGACTACAAAGTCTGATCGCATGGAATATAATAATAAATAGAAGCTGCAAGATAAGGAATGCTGGATACATGGAGTCGATACTGATTTCCAGATCCACAAGAGTAGAGAATCTTTTAATTATCATTAGTGATAAATATATCTGCAACAAAAGGTCAGTAATTATGGCAAATTGTACTCGGGAGAAAAACATAAAAGAAACAGGAATGCTTCTAAGCAATTCCCAAAGAAAACCAGTTTACCAAGGTCAACACACAATTATGGAAAAACAAAAAATCAAGATCCACTTAAAATGTTGTTCCACTAGAAAATTGCGTTTTTAAGGATCTGTATGGCCTCTGTGATTTGCAAAAGATTATCCCTATTAGCAAGAATTAACTCTGTTATGAAAAGATGAAGGAACCCGCACCCTCATTATCTTGCTGATCCACAAATTCAAAGAGACTGTATAGTTCACCAATACAGATTCTGACTCTCCAATAATTTCAACTTTCAATTGCCAACCAATCATAGTAATAAATTCTCGAAACAAGCAGCCTTAGGTATCTAATTGTTAAATTCTATGTACCTTTTGCTCTTTACCTCAAATATTAGAATATAGACCCTCAGAGAATGATAAATTTCTTTTTATTCAACTCTAAATAATAATTTCATATTGAGTTATTCAAAAAAACTTCCATTTGTTGGTAATGTATTATTCAAAACAAGCATGGAGAAATTAAAGAGATAGCAATAGCTGGGATTACAACCTACATGCCAGCAAAACAATTGGGAAGTCTTCCATCTAACAAGTATCGAGTTACTCCTTCCAGGGGTCATAAAATGGAAAATAAAATCATTTGACATGTTACAATCAAAATACAAATAGAAAAGATTAAAAGAAGGTAGTGTTCCAACAGTCTAAATACATCTTTGACACCTTTATTAAAGACAAGAAGAATTGCACTCAATCTTGCATAAGTATAAGAAATTGAAAGAGAATGGAGAACATTGAATTACCAGAAAATTCCTTCAAAAAAGTTGGCTACAGCGAAAGAGGACTGTGTGAACACCACAATAAGAATCATGTGTGTCCATGCATACTGGCCAAATTGATACTTGTACATCTTCTTCTTTAACGTAAGAATGAACCACATGAAACCTAAGCAAATTTCACAAGCATAATAAGAAAACACAAGGAAAACAATAAATAAATCTATTATAGAGCTGCCACTTCAAATTTCAGTTTAATATATATATTTTTCATAGACTCATGATGTATAAAACATACCTGCAATGTAAAAGGAATAACAGATAACCATATGATACTTGATTAGGCTGCTCACAAGTCGATAGAGGACCTTGTCTGGAGTCATAGTGTTGACAAGACGTTGACTGAGAATACGTCCATACACAAATAGCATTGCAGTGAAGAAAAAGTGCCTGAAAAAAATGAATAAATAGATAAATTTGAAAAGAGGCATAATGTTTCAGACAATAGACTAATCAAAGACTAAAATCCAGTTTTGAACAAAGAAGAATTAGGAAAAACAACTTGACAGTTGAGGTTATTTTTGCCACCAAAGACTAAAATTCAGTTTGTGATGAAAGAAGAATAAGGAAAAGACAGCATAAAAGTTCAGACAAGTTTTGACACAAGAAACAAATGTTATACAATTACCAATTCAACAGTCTAAATCCTGGGAGATGCCTATCCTCATGCGCTCTCCTAAGGAGATTGAATAATTCTCTTGCCATGAATATCTGAATGACAACAACCATGGCCATGATGTACAGGTGACCCATGTACACAACAAAGGCAAAGCCTCCAATCATCCACAGGGTTGAATGCGCACGAATCCACATTGATTTGTATTTATTTCGATCATCAACCAGTAAATGGCCTCCATTTTCTTTGTTAGCATCAGGAAGAGCCTACCAACCAAAAGCACGTTGATAACAAAATGAAATAAAGTACTATACTCAAGCAAGTTAATAAACATGAAAAGTTCTTATTGACACTTCTCAACCATAAAATGAAGAGCAGGCCAAGGCCCCTAACCAAAGAAGTATAGAAAGACCAACAAGAAATCAGTACCAGATTAAACACTTATTCTCTTTGAGTAATCATGCTGGACTTTACTTAAAGTTATACCCTTTATGATTTTCATTTCTATTTTCCAATCTATCCTTTGATCTGTGAAAATTATTCACCAAAGTACACTGAAAAGTTGGAAATATCAGGAAAATAATTTACACGGAACAGTTTAGTTCACAGATGAGCACACTTTTCTATTTAAACAAAATACTAAAAACATGTAAATGCACCATACAAATTCGATAGGGTCGACAAGAATTTTATGGAGAATGTACATGCTTGTGCAGAATCACTCAGACATGACAAAAGGATGAACAATAGCAAAAAGATGATTTTTTTTCAATTGGAGTAACTTACCTCCATGGAGCGCTTGCGATGCCTTACTCGCATAGACGTTGTTGATGGGGCACTGGTATTGCTGTCTCTTTGCATGGCTGGTTCACTAACTTTTACTCCAATGAAAAACCATAGACTTCTGTGTCAATTTAAAGCATAGGAAATATCTTCCTGGGTTCAAAAAATGCAATAAGCTTACAGAATGTACTTCTAACCAATGGCAACAGTATGTATAGTGAGGAAAAATCCAAAACCATTAGAACCACTTGTATCTAGGAACCCTATAAAATACAAACAGGCAAGAACTCAACTCATAAAGATAGCAGCTTGAAGCAATTTTCAATGTATTCCCATGTGCATTAAGATAAACCATTCTCCTAAGACAAAATCATGGAAATAGGAAGTAGCGAGAATGCCATTTTTTTTCAGTCAATTCACTTCATCTTTTAACTCCTATCACGTTTTCCCACGTTCTTGTTACAAAATGCACATGAAGAATTTCAAGTTAACAACAATTGTTAGTTATACAGGTAAACAACATTCCAATGCATTCAACTACTCTGACCAAAACAGAAGAAACAGTCAAAGTGGCACTTTCCACCTTTCTTAAATATGCCCATTAAAAAGCAACAGGAACCAATGTTCTTAGAAAATAAATGAAAAACAACAGATTTTTGCAACGAACAAGCAAAGAACAACAAGAAGAAAAAAGAACTAAAATACTAATATACAAAGCTCTGAAACACAAACAATAACAGATAGAGGAAAAAAATGGATCAAAATGAAACGGGAAAAAGCAAATAAATTAACCAGAGAGAAAACCGAATCAGTAGATAGTGAGAAATTATAGCAGAAAAAAGATCCAAAACCACATTATTTCTAAGTGAAATCTGAGATGCGGCAAAAGAAACAGAAATTTAAACAAAGAAATTAAACAAGAGATACAAAATTTGAAACCTGTCTTATTCTCAGTGGCAAAGAAGGCTGCAACCCGATTGGGGAGATCTTAAATTAATTCTGAATTCGAATCTACAGCATCAAACACAGTTGAAAACAATAATAATAGACGATAACAATCCAATGCCAAAAGCAAAAGCCAAGTGAAGCATCAAAGCTTGTATGTCGAGCCCAACTGAACCGACTGAGAGAGGGAGTTTGTTGCACTGAAAATGCAAAAGAATTTAAAGAACAACCAAAAAAATTTTCGTTCCTCGCGAAAACAAACTCTAAACCGCCCGGTTCATTGGTTCTCGCTTCTTACCGTGCTGTCGTTGTACTCAAATTTTCTGAGTGAGACCAAAGAGTAGACAATTTAGAATATTTTTCAATATTATAAACGCGAAAAAGCAATAATTTAGAATATTTTAAAATATTATTGAATTTTTGTAAATTTTTAAAAAGCTTTATCCTAAATTTTATTTAAAATAATATTAAAATAAAATTATACAATTTTTATTATTTTAATAAATTATTTTATGTTACTTCTTACATAGATTTATTAGTTTTTTATTCTTTATGACAATTCTTTATATAGGTGATTAAAACATAGTCTTGAAGAATAATTAGAACAAATCTTAAAATTTCACTTTTTTTGAATTGAATATTTACAAAAAAAATTCTAAAATTTTTAATCTTTGATTTTAAAATTATAAATTTATTTTATTTTAAATTAAAATACTTTTAATATTATTATGTAATTTTTAAATTTTAATATACTTATTCTTAAAATTTTACTTAAAATAATAGTAAAACATATAAAATATGATTTTTAAATTAATTTTCTATAAAATGTATAATTAAAAATCTCTATATTTTAACAACAATAATATAATAAAAGCAGCAATTAATATGAATTGATCTATCCAATTTGTAAAAAGTAATTAAAAATTTTAATCCAAGTTTTATTACGAATGCTTTAATTATTTTTATTTATGTTATTTCTTGTTTAAATTTATTTGTTTATGTAAAGAGTACTTAGAATAAATTTCAAATTTACTCCTTTTTAGTACGCAAATTTTTTCTAAAATTTTAAATATCTACTCCATAAATTTACAATTTATTATTTAATTTATTTAAATATTATCATTGAAAGTTAAATTATAAATATAGACACATTAATAATTTATATTGAGAGGCGTCAGCAAACTACTAATTAGAGCATTTTGGTAGATACGTTGCCACGCAAGAAAGGCCGGTTTTACTTTGAACTTGCCACTGGCCTTTACCGCAGTTTAGTTTTGGAGGTGAACAGCTAAAACTTAGCTAGGAACTCCATCTCTTAGAAGAATTTTATCCTTCTGGTTCCAAATTCCGGTTCGGTTGGGTTCGAGCATTGAACCGATCACCACTCCACTATAGAAAAGAATTACAAGTGGCGATACAGAAATTGAAAGGAACAAAGACGATTGGATAGAAAAGAAAGGGATTCTCTTTATATCTATTTTTTCAATTCCCAAGGAAGATAAGTATCCGCTTCCCCGTCATAATACAAGGCTGCTTCGTTTCCTTGGCAGTATTAAAACTAGAATTATCACTTCATAAAAGGTTCTATTGGATAAAAAGATTCTCTTTTTGACTCTCTGTTTGTCAATTGCTATTTATCTTTGTATGATAAATCGAATTTGTACGTCTCTCTACTCTCTATGTATATATAAGTTGAAAGTGGTGGAGCCAACTCAATCCGATGACACGAATTTTCTTGGTCACATTGACTGAGGTTGACGCATCTGACTCAGGTTGCACGCTACTTTTACATGGGGTTGGAGTAACTCATCCTCACGTCATTATTATCGTCATATCCAATTTAAAATTTTACATTGAAATAAAGCTCGAAAGAGTTAGATAATATGTAATTTTATTTTTATATAATAAAGAGATTATTTTTTATAAACCCATGTATAAATGTAATAGAAAAATAATGATACATGTTAAAAAAGTAAATAAGTAACAATGACATACAAAATATTTAAGTAAATAAAATAGAGTAACCATTTTTTGTTAAATTGTTTTAACTTAATTAATCTCATTTATTTTTTAACAGGATCTTACTTAAATGTATAGATAAAATTTAATAAAATAGAATAAAAATTAGTTAACCGAAATAAAACATCTTATCTTTTTTACATGAACATGTTTTGAAGAATCGAGTTTGATATTTAAATTCAAAAATCAAGTTTGCATAAAATATTTAAAATAACATTATTTAAAAAAATTCCAAATCTTATTTTAACTCAACTCTAAAATCAAGTTTGTATGTAATACTTAAATAAAATTATTTTAAAATTTTAAAATGATGGCTTTTTAAAATAGGAGTTGATAGTTTATATTAAATTGGGCATGGATTCCACTTTGAAATCTTTTTTTAAAACTAAGCTGTCTCTTATATTTTGTAATGTGTAATCTTTTGAAAACTCCTGACCTTCTTCCATTATGCTCGGAGAAAAGAGAAACTCTAAAATTGATAATTTAGTTGGCCCAATACTAAATAAATTTCTTATTAGTTGAGAGGTGAAAAAGTAGGTGATATGTCCACATTCAAGTTAAAAATAACAAATTTGGTCTTTGAATCAATTTTAAATTTATATAGTGTTTGAACCAATCTAATCTAATTAAACAAATAATATTTTTGATTGCACTTTCAAAAATAACATCATCTTAATTAATAGATTATTTAATTTATTAATTAAAATTTCATTTTTAATTAACTAAGGCAAAATTATATTACTTTAACTGCCATTTGATAATATTTTAGATACGTTAATTTGAGCAAACTATACTCAAATTATCATTTAAAATTTTGGAATAAATCCAAACTTGACCTGATTTATTATCATCCTTAATCTAAAATGATGAAGCCCTATTTTCGCAATTACTTCACGTAAAGATTACAATTCCCTCATCATGGTAGGTAAGTGTGTTAGTTAAATAAACTACACTTGGACATTTAGGAGTAATTTCTCTATTTAAATAACGATTAAAAAACTTAATTTGGCCATAAGAATTGTCTAATTTTTATATTTTAATTTCAATTTTTCTGTTTAATTTATTCTAATAAATTTGTTGTTAAAAATTGATCAGTTTATTAATTAAATAATATATTTTCTTAAATTAATATACTCTTATAAACATAAAAAATAATTATTTCATCTAATAATATCTTTTTTAATTAAATTTTAAATTCTTTAATAGTTAAAGATAATCTCTTTCAAATATATTTTAAATTTTAAAATTTAAAATTTTATTTAATATTTAATTGACTTTATACTAATCTTACATCTGTTGAACCTTTTAAATCTTAAACATCTTGTATTATTGGTTTAACTTTCAATTTGATTTTTAAGGCATTGATATTAATTGAGTTATTTTACTTTGTTACAAAATTATTTCACCTTAAAACTATGATTTTCCTAGCTATTTAATTTGATTGTATAACTATTAAAAAATAAATTGACATATTATAAAATATAAGAAAATCAAGATCACAAATAAGTGGTTCAATAATTGTCTTTGGAGATGAAAATAAAGTGACCTACAACACAACTAATACATTACTTAATCTTCAATATATACGAATTAATACTAAGATTTATATTTTTAACTAAATTTAACAAAACAATCTTATTTTAATTTGTTTATAATGAATTGGGCTAATTGAATTTTTTTTCAATTGAATTAATTTTGATTAAATTTGAATATTCCTTCAGTTTTAAGTTTGATCAAATTTGATTTAATTTGGAGTTAACAATTTAACATAATTAATCATACCTAAAAAAATTGTCAAATTCAAAAACAAACACAATCAGGCTTGAATATTAAAATCCAGGTTCAAATATAATATAATATAATTTAATTTATTAATTGCAAATGAGACTAATCCCATACTAATTTGTTAACCCAATAACTGAACAATACATGAAAGTCAAATGAACAATACGCATCCATATTATCCGATCAGACTTGGCTTACAGACTAATTTCTGTTTTCTATAATTAAATATAGAACATTACATGAGTTAAATGGGCAAAACACATCATTTAAATTACATAATCATCTTTTCTTTCTACAAAACTGGGCCATTATGCAGATGCAACTGCAAAAGAGAAGAAACTGCGAGAAGCTGTTATCTAAGTACACGACCTGTAAAAGTAATCCAGTTATCAACTTTACAACTTTATTTTCTATATATGGGAAAAAGGAAACAAAATTATGTCAACTGCAATTGAAATGCCTTTGTATCATCAGACAGACTCATCACTTGTTTCCTCCACGAACCCATCGAGCTGAACCTGTCCTTGACATGCTTGAGTAATAATCACCCACATTAGCCACAAATAGTGGGTCTCTATCTTCAGCTTTTAGCTCGTTGTTTCTGCTATTGGTAGAGGCAGTGTTGTTTACTTGCTCTGTCTGCTCCAACTCCTTGGTTAGATCCTCCATTGTCTTCTTTAAACTTGCTTTGCTCATTTGTCCACCATCTCCGGTTGAAATACCAACCATTGTGATCTTAGGAAGAAAAGGGTTAGGATCTGAAGTTTGCCTTGTTTGCTCTTTCTTAGCCCCCTCTGATCTGCTGTGAAGGACAAGGTAAGAAGGTGGTAAGAGCACATGAGAGTACTATTAAAGAGACTAGGCTACTGGTGGTACCTTGTGTCTGGTTTCTTTTTGGTTTTCGACTGTTGTAACCATGGATGACTAAACCAATCTCCAAATGGAAACCTCAGATCAGTTTTGTGTGCGTGATTGGACTGACCATTGTCTTCTAGCATAAGCTCTGAAGTGCTACCATCTGATTGAGAGTTGGTAAGACGAATAGATGACTTGGCGGCTCTCTGGAAAGAAGACGCGGTCCTGCATTGCACGCATGTAGTAGAGAAATCAGGGAGTACAATCTGTGAAAGTCATTCTTCTAATCCTCATTCATTGTAGTGTCCAAAAATACGAACAGCACAGTTGTCCAACAATAAGGCACTATCTCAAGGGGTTCCGCACAACTTAAAAACTAATCCAATTCCTTCACACTGTTTATAGTAAAACAAGGAAAACAAAGAAGCCATTGCTGGGTTTTACCTACTCTTTCCCTGTAGATGAAAGTGTTAGACTATCAACATTTAAGATATAGCAGATATTTGTTAACGATGTTAACAAGTAGTTGTGAGAAAAGTCGTAACCTCTCTTTGTTAGGCTGATAGTATATATAAAGAGTTACAATTATAATAGGGAAGAGTATCTGTGAGTAAATCATGGGATAACTACTATCCCATGATTTACTCTTATCACGTTTATCACATCCTTAACACTAAATAACGACGCAATTCAGGAGAATAACAGCAATAGCCTTTCTCGAGTCGAGAGTACCCAAGGAAGACACATTTTAATGCTTTAGGATCAAGTTTGGAGATAGATGGACGTGCGTCATGTACAAAACAAGTACAACCAAAGACACAAAGAGGCAAAGAAAAAAAAAGGGTTGCGAAGGAAACATAATAAAAAAAGGGAGCTTTACCCTTAAGAATTGCCGAGGGCATGCGATTAATAAGATAGCAAGCAGTGGAGACAACATTGGCCCAAAACTCTTTCGGGACCTTCATTTTGAATAATAGTGCCCGAGCAACTTCCATAAAGTGTCAATTCTTTCTTTCAGCAACTCTATTCTGTTGTGAGGTAACAACACAAGAAGATTGATGAAGGGTACCTTATTGTGACAAAAAAGTAAAGGGGGCAGAGAAATATTCCTTGAGATTGTCACTGCATAATATTTTAATCGTGGAAGCATGTTGGGTACGAATCTCAACACTAAAGGTAGTGAACACATCGAATATCTCAGAACGACTTTTTATTAAATAAAGCCAAATATTCCTAGAGAAATCGTCTACAAAAGTAATAAAATAACGAAATCCCAATTTTGACACAATATGACTCGGACTCCAAACATCTGTGTACACAATTTCAAATGGAGACGCAACTCTCTTATTGACTCTAGGAACATGAGGAAAACGTTGATGTTTGGCAAACTGACAAGACTCACACTCAATGGAAGAAACTTGAACATCAAGACACAGACTCTTTAAAGCCTTCAATGAAGGATGACCAAGACAACAATATAGGATATCTAGACAGACAATACTAGACCAAGCGGTGGGACTAGGACTGCGAACTAAAGGAGACTCCAAGATATATAGGCCGTTGGACTCTCGACCTCTACCAACAATCTGTCTCGTCCCAAGATGCTGAAAACAAACATTGTCTGGGTAAAATTGTACACAACAATTGAGGGACTTGGTAATTCTACTAATAGATAACAAATTAAAGGGGAAGTCAGAAAGTTAAACAACTTGAGATAGAGGGATTTTCGAAGAGACAATGGCAGTGCCTTTGCCAAGTACATAAGTAGCAGAACCATTGGCTAGAGTAATTGGGGGTAAGTTGTTCAATGGGGTAAAATAGGATAGAATACATGTGTCTCCAGTCATGTGGTTAGTGGCCTCGGAGTCGATTACCCAATCATGAGGAATGGAGGATAGACATGGAATGGGATTATCGGTATGTGCTAATGTGGCAGCGACATTAGATGAGGAAGAGTTCCCTCTCATAGCTTAAAACTGAGTGAAAGAAGCTAATTCATCTGCAATCAGAGTGATGGTCTGAGTTTGCTTCTCCTCCTTCTTGGGGACCAAGTCATTATCATGTGCAACTATACAGGCCTGTTGAGTTCTCTTCTTATGCTATAATTGAGGACAATTGGCTATGATGTGGCCAATTTCCTTACAGTAAAAACAAGATCGGGTTTCTTGTATTCCTCTTCCCCCATCTCTTCCACCACGACCCCCACGTCTTCCTCCTCTAGCTCCTCCCCTACTCCTTTATTAGAGCCAATACTTGCAAAAGCAACATTTTCTAACTTGGATTCTCTAGGAAACTCAAACATAGTCGTAAGAACCCGATGATATGCCTTAGTTAGAGTTAATTGGTCCACTCTAGTGAGAATCTGGGATCACTTATTGCTATATTCTTCTCCAAGACTCATCAAAAAGGCCATAGCCCCAAATTGATCACGTTATCTTTGCATTTCTTCCACATTGGCTGTGATAGGCACCACCTGATTTAATTCTTCAATTAATTTTCTAAAAACAGAATAATGGTCTCCTATGGAAGTGTCTTTCTTTTCTATCTTCATAATATCATGTATTACCCTATACGTACAAGACAAGTCAACTTTGCCATGATATAGAGATTCCAAATGATCCCAAATCTCCTTAATTGTGTTACAATGATCCACCATCTGTAGGACACTAGGAACCAATGTTTGTCTTAATAGGCCAAATAACCTTTTGTCATCTCTAATCTACTACGATTTAGTGTCTTCATCCTGTGCAAAAACGTTAGTCATGAGATGATCTTCCTTCGTCACACCCCACATAAATGCCTCTACAGATTTACGCCACTCAAGATAATTGTTGGCACCTTCTAGTTTCCAATCACAAATTCTGGTTGGAGTAGGGATTAATTCGGCTACTATCTTACCCAGAAAGAGCTCCATCATAGCCCTTTTAAATATCATCCATATTAACTTTCTCATCGTTACTTCTAGTATTCTCTGGATCACTAGTTGTCATATTTGGTGGAACGTCAACTCAACTCTCCAATGTCTCCCGGTCGACCACCTATGGCTATTCACCCACCGGAGTCATCTCCCTCAAGCTGCCCGACCACTTCTGGCCGTTCACTCACCGGTGTCAACTCCCACAAGCTGTGCAAACATCTCTGCCCGTTCACTCGCCAGTGTTAGCCCCTCCACAGGCTGCGCCTCTCCGGTGCCAATAGCAGCACCGCTGCTGCCACTCCACTATGGTGCGACGTCACCAATTGCACCCTTACTCTCAACTCACATTGGTCGAAATACCCAACTAGTCCTTACTCACAGGTATCGATCCTATCTGAGTTGATCTAAAAGAAGAGATCTGGGTTTTGGGTGAATTTGAGAATTAGGGTTTCAAGATGGAAGGAATTTTGAGAACCAGGGAAGTTAGGGGTTTTGGGAATCAGGCTCTGATACCGTGTTAACAATGTTAACTAGTAGTTGTGACAAAAGCCGTAACCTCTCTGTGTAAGGCTAATAGTATATATATAATAAAGAGTTACAATTATAATAGGAAAGAGTATCTGTTCATGGGACTACTATATCCCATGATTTACTCTTATCACATTATCACATCCTTAACACTATCATATCCTCACATTCTTAACACTATCATATCCTTAACAATATTCAAATACGGTTTCCTTCTCAAGAATGTTTCATAGTAAAGATGGAAGGTGAAGGTGCAAGAAGAATTATAGGAGCTTTTAGGAAATTTCAACAGAAGACATTATTTGCTACGATAATGATCCAAAGAGAGACATACTAGTATAGGGATAGTGCAGAACTGGTTAATAAAGGCTTTATCATTTGCTTAGACAAGAACTTTGGACAGGATAATTTCCATCTTCTACAATCCCCTTGAATGAATTCATTCAGAAATTAAGCGTACACATAAAAGGTAAAGACTGTACCTCCTTTCAAATGAGTCTACCATGTATGGAAACTTTGGCTGAATGCCAGTGGCTTTTCTCAACCACCTATTGCCAAGGAGTGCTTTGTCCACAGCATAAAGAAGCTGGATTTCAGCAGCCTTTGAAATGACACTCAATGGTATTCCGGGATTACCCACCTCATCAAGCACTTCCTGAACCTGTTGACAAGTACACCACTATCAGTTTTGCATGGACCTACATTATCTTCCGATTACTGCACAAGTTGTAATGAACAGTTTTCCCTTGGATAAAAGTTCAACTCTTATATCTTTATTTGGAAAATTTTAAGGCAACAATATAATTGTTGATATGGTAAACATGATTCATGAATGCATACCCTACTTAGATTGTGAACTACTGGGCAGATAGGGAACTATGAAACCTAAAGCCACGTGCATTACATGACAACATTTTATTCCAAGTCTCTTCACCAAAGCATAACAGTATTAATGGGCTAGCAGAACTTGTACCTCTGGTGGCTCCAATAGGCTATCACCCATTTCTTCAATCACTTCTGCTGCTAAGTTGTCATCAATAACATCACGTCGGCGCTGCATGTGCCGTGTTTGGATTAATTGATGGAAATGCTGATCGACAGACTCTTCGAGAATGTTATCTAGCATGCTCTTATCAAAGAAGTATGGAGTATACCTAATCAAAAACAAAAAGGAATAAAGGTTATACTAGAAACATATGTACTGATAGTCCATTAAAACAGAGTTCTATAGGGGTGAGAAGCATTTCAATACATGAACCAAAAAATTTCACAAGCATAGTCTCCACACGCAGAACACAGTCAATATAAGTGACGAATTACAAGCACATTGAGATATACCACTTAATCCCATCACCAGTAGCTATTGCAATATCCAAATTTTGAGCAGTGAAAACAGGAACACCATCAACCCTCTTCCTTCCACCATTCATTGGGATTGTTTTGAGAAGTTGGTTAGCTGCCTTAACCTGCAAGCACATCGAGATGGAAGAAAAGCAAACGAATAGAAGGATTAGTAACAAGAATTTGTCTAACAATCGCATAAGCTGATCATATCTAGTACCTGCTTCTCGTTTGGAACAAACTGAAAAAGATGAGGTTTTTCCTGCAAAACAGAAAAAGTTTAGAATCCATCCACTCCATCTCCAAATGTAAAGAGTACCTATATAATCAAGAAAGCCATACCTTGAAATGCTCATACGCCAAGTCAAGACGACAAGCACCCACCACGCCACTTGGAATGTTCAGCCGCTTAACATATGTAACTAAATTCATACTAAGATCAGATTACAAGTTCTTTATAACAAGGAAACAACAGGCAACAATGGAAACACACCTGCATCGCCTAAATCCATGAAAAAACGGAACACAGGCCCATTTCTCTCGCTCTTAGTGATTGCCGCAAACATCTTCTTGAGCCACTCAGGTGTTCTACACACAGGAAAAGCACTAGTAAATGCATAAAACCATAGACCGCTCATGTTTTTTACTTAAACAAAACTTCCAAAGACAAGGAAAAACATACAAGCTCTTACCTTTTGGAAATAAAGGGAACATCAAAGTGGGTAGAGACAGCCATGAGACCAGTCCCCGAGAGGTCGCACATACTAAAAACCTGCCCAACGAAAGCTGGGCCACCACTCTTGTCGCTGGAACTGAGCCCCGCAATCTTGACCGTTGATGGGAATCCCGAGTTGGACTCGGTGGAAGGCAGACCCTTCACAGCCGTCGAATTCGACGGTACCGAGTCGGGCTGAGCTGACTCGAAGCGGGACAAGGTTGATAGGGCGAGGGGATAAGTTGTGTCGGCGAATTGAAATGGGATGCGTGTTTTGGAAGGAGAAGCTTGGGTCGACGACGAAGGTGAAGTCTTGAGAGTGGAGATGAGAGAGGCGGCGATGGAGTGGAAGAAGTTGAATGGTTGGTGGTTCGGTTGGCGATGTCGCGGTGGTTCGGGTGGCGGAGTCATGACAATTGGTCCACCGGAGCGAAACGAAGCTAGGCTATATCTGAGGGAAACTAGATTGTCGCGTCTTTTTATATCTAATTCTTTATTTATTTACATGGTTATAATATAAGATACTCTATTTAGTTCGCTATATTTTTTTCTAAGTCATCTAGTGTCTCCAAATTATTTTTAGGAAGAATCCGTATATATACTTTATTATTATTAAACTTATCAAAATAATTTTTTATATGCTATAATTTAGCAATATCTCTATAATATGAATAAATTATTATTATTATTACATAAAAATTTATTATTTTAACATATTTAATAAGTTAATTGTATTATAAGTTTTAATAATTACGTTGAAATATACAAAACTTTTTATTAATTTAATAGTTATAATTCAATTAAATAAATTGATAAATTATAAATTTTCTTTAAAATATAAATATCAAGGATGTCTATAATTAATAATTTAATAAAAATAAGAGAATGCCCATCCTAAATTATTTATATTTTAATAAATAAAAATAATAAGAATATTAATTTTAAAAGATGGATATATAAACGTGAAAAAATTACCAATTCTTTTATGTTTTTAAATTAATTTTTTAATTTTTAAAAATAATTTTAGTTAATTAATTATTATTTAAAATATTACAATAAAATTAAAAAACATGAAAATCAAATGTATGTTACAGTTAAAATTCAACTTTATTTTATTTTAATTTATTAGTTTGAATTAAATTTAATTAATTTGAATCAAAATTAAGAATTAAATTAGCATATCAATAATTTTAATTAAATCGTAATATTTATGTAGCATATACTTCATTATTTTTCTTTTTTTTTATTGACGAGTTTGAAGAAAGTTAATGCTTATGAACGAAGCCTTTGACTTTGACTTTTCCAGAGGCTCACAAGTATTTCGCGGAATCCATAGCAAAGGCTTATCAAGCTCCTTGCTGGTCCGATATCCCGTGAGAACTACGAAAAATATGGCCACCTGATGGTAGACAGGGGACATGCTAGAAAAATAGCCATATGATTATCATTTAACGTACTTGTAGATTTGATTTGATTAAAGAAATAGAGTTGACTTACATATGCTTATTACTTTCTTCAGGTCATTAATTCAAGCATATTTTGAATTTAGGTCTCACATTTTGTTGTTATTTTTCCTTGAAATTATAGTAGATTCAAATGATTACTTAATCCGAAAAGTTCGTGATATGACCCGAATTGGCAAAAAATGAAAATTTGTGTTGGAAAAGAAGTGCTTGGCCCTAGAGCCCATGTATGGATCTGTTTCGATAAGAAAATAAAACTTAGTTGTAAAAGGGATCTGTATCGATTTTCTTTATAATGAAAACACTCTCTCTACTCTTGCTCGATAACATAGGCATCATTGTCCGAACCTCGTTAAATCTTTGTATTGTTTTCTTTATTTTTGATGCTTTTGTGATTGTGTGTGTAGTTATTATTGCGATTTGTCCTACACATTTGTATCAATATCTACTCGTTCATGAATTTTTTTATAGTTTAATATTTTTTTTGGAAAGGTCTTTATATTTTACTTAATGAGGAAACATGTTCTTTCTATTAGTTTTTTGGTAAAATAAAATAAAATAAATGTATTTGATTCCTTTTTGAAGAATGAAGTAAATCAACGTTACTATCTTTTTCCTCCAAGTATGTATCATTAGCCTCTAATGAATCTAATAATCATATTAGAGCAACAATATTAGTTTCACTTAGCATATGTTCTCCTCATCCAGCTTGCTCAAAGCATGAGGCATCTCATCCCCACATATATCTTCATAAGAGGTGTCAGATACATTGTGAGCCTTTTCCAGATTTTCACCATTCTTCAATTCATTCAAATGATCAATTGTGGAATGATCCCGGTTTAATTAATTTCGCCGCTTTGCTCAAACTCTGATGCATTTCCCCCTGATATAACGATATTCCCATCGAGGAGGTGGATATTTCCTCCACAGTTTCTCATACTTGTCTAGCATACCCAGCTTCTGGAAGACATTTCCCATCATGTTAACAATTGTAGCATTTGGTCAGATACCAAGCTCCTCCGTATCACCAAATATCTTCAAGAGCAATCAGCAAATCAGGTATAGTGGCACAAGCCTAATGTAGCTACTATCAGCTCAATGCAACAACAAGCAATTTCAAAATGGAAATGAAGATCTTAGAGTCTGCATTATTAAAATCAATAAACCCCACATCGGACAACTATAAGAGTATTGGACAATTTATAATAATGTGTAAATCTCCCCCATTTGAGCTAACTTTTGGGGGTGAGTTAGGCACTTCTAACATGGTATCAGAGCCAGACTATCTTGATGGTTTAAGGCAATGTCCGGTTATATCCCTTTGCCCAATATGTCCATCAGCTGTCCAGTCCTGCTCTAGACTAAGGGGGTGTGTCAGGAATCTCACATCGGGCAACTATAAGAGTATTAAACAATTTATAATAATGTATAAACCTCCCCCCTTGAGCTAGCTTTTAGGAATGAGTTAGGCACTTCTAACAGATACCAAGCTCCTCCATATCACCAAATATCTTCAAGAGCAATCAGCAAATCAGGTATAGTGGCACAGGCCTAATGTAGCTACTATCAGCTCAATGCAACAACAAGCAATTTCAAAATGGAAATGAAGATCTTAGAGTCTGCATTATTAAAATCAATGACATTACAATGGCAAGACATGAACAAGCACTCGTAAGATCTGGACCCAACTGAAATTCATCAAATGTGCTTAAACTCAAACAACAATTCCACAAATTGTAACTGTTGTTATCTCATGCTTTTTATACTGCAACTAGAAAACGGCACAACAATGAGTTGTATCGTATCGGATCATTATACCAAAATGTATTCATAACTTTGATAGTCACCTCTATATCATTAGAACTAGAGGCTTAATGCTTCATATAGAAAAAAGGACAAGAAGTGCATGTAGCATAATGGCAAAGTAAAATAATGAAAGGAAGTTCTTCACAATCAACTTTCACTCACATTAAGATGACATCATTAGATGAAACAGTAAAGTTTGAGAAGTGTATTGTTCAATACCTCAAACATCTGGTCATACATTTCCCTTTTGTAATAAATGGACATGTTAAAATATTTGCTTTATATTTATGCACTTGATTGTTATGTTTTTCATTTTTAAATAAAAGTCCTAGTCAATATGTAATCCTATACTAAAGGGATTGTTATCTATAATGTGGTTTGTAGGGATCAGATTAGGATTGCTTATTTTTCTAAATTCTTATTAGCTTTCTCAGCTATTTAAACCCAAAGCTGATATGAAATAAATGAGAGTCTTCTCCATACATATATTCTCCCTAAAAAAAAAACCAGCAATTGGTATCAGAGCTCTCTTGATCTTAAGGAACCTCTAATCCTACAAACCTATAACTATAACCCATAACTCATTCTAAGCTTTCCCACACCAAAAAAAAAAAACCACACGACAATGGATTCAGAATCATCATTTACTGCCATTACTCTGCCAGTGTTTGATGGAAGAAATTATCTAAGTTGGGTTGTCCGAATGGAGGCCTTCCTTCAAGCAAATGACTTGTGGGAAGCTGTAGATGAAGACTATGGCGTTCCAGACTTGCCTACAAATCCAACGGTGGCTCAAATCAAAATCCACAAAGAAAAGAAACAGAGGAAATCCAAAGCAAAAGCTTGCTTGTTTTCAAGAGTCACACCAACAATTTTTTCCAGAATTATGACGCTCAAGACGAGCAAAGAAATTTAGGATTTCTTAAAAGAAGAATATGCAGGGAACGAAAGAATCCAAGAAATGCAAATGTTCAACTTGATCAGAGAATTTGAGATAAAAAATGAAGGAGTCAAAAACGATCAAGGATTACTCCAACAGGCTCATTGACATTGCCAACAACGTAAGATTTCTTGGTTCTAATTTTGATGATTCTATAATAGTTCAAAAAATTATAGTAACCATCCCAGAAAGATTTGAGACTACAATTTCATCACTTGAAAACTCAAAGGATTTAGCAAAAATTAGTTTGAAATAATTGTTAAGTGCATTACAGGCACAAGAACAAAGGAGACTCATGAGGCAAGAAGGAATTGTGGAAGGCGCTTTTCCAGTAAAATCATACAACAAAAAGAGGATTAATAACAACAGTGCTCAGAGTTTTCTACCATATTCGTATTGCAAGAAAACAAATCATCCAGAACACAAGTGCTGGTGGAGGCCAGATGTAAGATGCAACAAGTGTAGACAACTAAGACATGTTGAAAGGATATGTAAAGCGCAACAAAACGTGAGAGAAGCCAATCAAGCTATAAACGGTCAACTTGAGGAGGATGAATTATTTTAACATTAAAGCTTTGCAAACTTTAAAGCAAGGAGGAGTGTTAAAATATTTGCTTTAAATTTATGCACGTGATTGTTATGTTTTTCATTTTTAAATAAAAGTCTTAGTCAATATGTAATCCTATACTAAAGAGATTGTTATCTATAATGTGATTCATAGGGATCACGATTAGGATTGCTTATTTTTCTAAATTCTTGTTAGCTTTCTCAGCTATTTAAACCCAAAGTTGATATGAAATAAATAAAAGTCTTCTCCATACATATATTCTCCCTACAAAAAAAAAAACTAGTAGGACACCATCTTGTCAAAAAACTTCTTAGGCATACTTTCCATGTTCTGTCAAAATAACTTGCTCCAAAGCTCTTCATCTTCATCAAGCCTCCCATCCTCTGCTAAAGCATTCAGTAAGATGAAATACGTTCCCATTGTTCTTCCCTGACCTTTGCTTAACATCCATTTGGTTACCTGAAATCCCAAATGTCCTAAAAGTTAAAAGAGAATTACTGGAAAACAAGGTTTTAAATTACGGATTGCAAAAGATTGCAACAATTGCAAATGATGTGAGCGTAACTGCAGGAAGTGCAGGTGCAATACAACAAATCGTAATAATGGTCATAACTGAAGGAAGTACGGTCGCAATTACGACAAATCGCAATAATGGTCCGGATCGCAACTGCAATTTAAAATCATGCAAGAGAAAAAGAGCAATTTGGGAGCCCCTATACCTGAATGACCCTCTTCCATTCCTCTTACTTCACAATAACTAAAGGGAATTTCAGTTCCCAAGCAATGAATGAATCAATAGCTCCGTACACTTGCTCTTTTACATTTGACAACCCCTTTACCTACACAACCACAAGAATCACAAGGTTATCACCCCAAAAACACAAAGAAAACATTGAAAATACAATCCTCCTATCTAAACCAACATTTAAAGACTTCGATTATAGAAAAGGAGACTATTTACACAAACAACAAGCTTTGCTGACTTGAAGATGGTCCCAATCCTATATCTCGATTTCCACACAAAAGGATGCCTCGGGCGAGGACTCTTTTGTGCACGTACCTGCAAAAATTATCTGCTGAAAGTTAAGCAAAGCAGGAGAGAGAAGTAGATACAATTTTAGAACCTTACATTATATGTCGGAGAATGATTTCAAAAAATAAATTAAAAATTAAAAATTAAATCCTATTAGCCAATAACTTTATTTTAATAAGTAAAATTTTATTTTTAACAAATAACATATCTTATTTTTACTACTTTTCAAATTTTATATTTAAACAAAGACTTTATTTTTAACAAATTTAAATCATTCTCTAACATCACTACTTGATTCAAAGTTATAAGACTTTTTAAATTTGATGATGTACTTCCCATCACCCTTCAATAGTTGGAGCACATCTCTCCATAATTCTTTTCTTTGGAGCATTTCTCTCTATTCTTCAACATGAGCACTTCTCTCATCACTTATCTTCATTGATTATTTCTCTCTATGATACGTCTTGGTACACTTCTCACTAGTTAGACGATGTTGTCTTCTTCAATCACTTGCACTATATTTGTTTGTTCTTCATTATTGAACCTACAATCCTTTTTCATAAAGCATCGAGACTTTCCTTTATGGCAACAATCTTTCTCTTTATGATCAAACTTTTCATAATGTGTAACGCCCCAAATTAGGGGTTAGAATATTAACGAAATTTAGTACAAATTATGCTTGTTATTTGCATATGGAATATTTGCTTAATTGTGCATAAATATTTTGGCATGTATTCATGACATTTTTCGGGTAAATTGGTTTAATGAGATTTCTGATTTATTCGGACTATATTATTATAATTTTTGACAATTTTCGTATACTTTGAATATTTTTAGAACTTGTTGGTGAATTATTTATGATGTGAAAATTTACATGGAGAGTCATTTTATTATTTCATAATTTTTGGTGAATTTAGAAATTTTCAAATTTTTTTTGAATATTTTGGACCAATTATGGTGTGACACATGGCAATATATGTCTTAGACAAATGGCTAGTATATGTGGTGACATGTGGCAAGAATATATATGTGACACATGGTAAATTGCTACTAAGACGGATGGTAAATAGGTAGAGACAAATAATACACGTGAAGGACATGTAAGCTATACCCGTAGTCTAATATTCAGTGTTAGGATTTGCGTTTGTCACTTATGTTCTTCACCGTTCTTCTTCTCCACCGATGCTC
>JANZLD010000007.1:62270231-62284811 GCA_026413575.1 Erythroxylum carthagenense | reverse complement strand
CACCACCAACAATTGCCAAAACTATATAGAAGATATTAGCTGATTATTATTTAGGATTAATTATATTACATCTCTATGATTTAACTTTTTTTATCTTAATTCTTATTTTTTAAAAATTATCATTCAAGTATTATTTTCACTGTTATGTAAATATTGTCATTTTTTGTTCATTTATACTTCAAAATCGTAATATTAGACGTTTTAATATTATGTCATTTCAAGTTAAAAATAATAAAATATAGATGAAAGATTAACAAAATTTATCATAATAAGTTGTGTGATAACAATAGTGAGTAATAGGAGAAAAGTGAAAAACTCATAAACTCTATATTTATTCCTATTAATCATCTTACAATTTGTTATTCTTCACGCAAGTCTCATAGACCAACTGTGCCGCGAGCATATCCACAACCGCAGAGCCAACACTCTTAAACACCGTTATTTCTTCAGAACTCACTCTCCCAACTTGCTCACCTTTGATCAATCCCACAAGATATCCAACATCACCTTTACTAATGACTCCTCTCTTAAAAGCACCCACTATCTCCCCTGCCTCCTCTAGTGCCGCCTCATTGTCCACAAACAGTCTGCCTCTTCTTATAGCCTCATCATCACATTCCTTCATTGTCTCCTTAAACGATCCCACCAAATCCAGATGTGCTCCTGGCTTCAGCTTTTCACCCATAACCAGCGGGACCGTAGCATTAGTTGCACAACTTACAATATCACCCAATCCCACGATTTCATCCAAATTCTCGTTAGTCTCAAAACAAACCCCTTCACTCCCGATATCTCCTTCTTTCCTCAGTTTTTCCACTAATTCCTTTGCTTTCTTCATAGTCCGGTTCCAAATTATTACCTTTCGCAAACTTGGCCTTGCTGAAATATGGGCTTTGATGAGATGAGTTGCCAAAGCTCCAGCACCAACCATCACTAGGACCTCGCTATCTTCCCTAGCCAAGATCTTTGAT
The DNA here is from genome assembly GCA_026413575.1 of Erythroxylum carthagenense. NCBI lineage: Eukaryota > Viridiplantae > Streptophyta > Magnoliopsida > Malpighiales > Erythroxylaceae > Erythroxylum > Erythroxylum carthagenense. Next base: position 62,283,840 of record JANZLD010000007.1, on the reverse strand, counting down.
GCTAACCCAGAGACACAAGCGGTTCTGTAAAGAGTTAATATAGTGCCATCCATAGAAGCTAGAGTTTGACCATTTGTCGAGCTAAAAAGCACGTAGCTTCCATGAATTCCGGGTAGGTTTAGAGATGTGTTTTCAGGGAAGTAAGTGACAAGTTTTACACCTATATAAGGTAGGGAAGGGGAAGCAGACCAAGAAGGCATTAGGAGAAGTGAGGAAGATGGCGAAACGGCATGACTTTGGCGGAGAGGTGTGTGGAGTGTTGGAGAGAGAGAGGGGAGAAAATTGTGAAAGTGCTGGATTAGGATTCGGTGCGAGAGGATGGTGTGTATAGTTTCAGTGGTGATGAGGATAGGAGATGTGGTGGAAGAGACGGTGGTGGTGTCGTTACTGGCAGCCAGTTTCGATACAGAATCCATTAGGTTATGAAAGTTGCGGTAGAGGAGCGAAGCAAAATCGTCGAAGTTATCGGGAGGAGCCCAAGACTTTCTGGATATTAATTGGTCTTGTGAAATGATATTAAAAGAAGTCAGCTGATAGCTTTCGATATTCATTAGTAATTATTAATTCTAATATATTTTATATTAATCATGATAATGATCACATTTAGGTTACATTAATTATAATAATAATCACATGATTATCAAATTCTTTTCATATTAAATTTAAATTTATAATTAATACGTTGACTATTTTTATTTTATCTCTTTTAAAAATTATAATTCCATCTTTTTTTATTTTAAGCCCTATATTTTGAAAACTATAACAAAATATTTTGTTCTTATATTTTTATTTATTTATTTAATTTTTATTTAAAATATTACATAATTATTTATGAATAAATACAGATCAGCAAGATATAAAATAAATAAATGATTTTTAAAATAAAAATTTAAAGATTAATTTTATCAATTAATTAAGTAAATATATTTTATAATATTTATTAATAATTATTTGTAAAAAATTATTACATTCTATTCAAATAAGTAATCAATATGTAAAAATTATTAATAAGTCAATATTTATTTTAATTATTAAAACTAAGAAAAAGGATGTGCGTAACCTTAAATTTTATTTTAGGCTAGACATTGGGTTGCTGACATTATTTGGTCCTTGATTTCATTGAGCCCAAATCAGAAGATTTACATGGTAGAACTTAAGTTCAGCTATGACTGACTGCGTGTATGTTTCGCTTGTGAGCAATTCATGCTAGAAGAGTTCATGACTAGTAAGGTAAACATGAAGCGAAGTATTGACTTGGATTAGATTTGAAATACACTTGATCATAGTTGAAAATAGACGAGTTTCGACCAAACAATTCTTTTCAATCCGATCTGACATGAGCTCGTTTAAACTGACAAATTGGTGGATTTGCGTTGGGCTTCATATTTAGGATAATCATTTTAGAATGTTAAGTGTAGTTTTGATATATCCAAAAAAAAAAAGTGTACTTTTGACAGGTAATCAAATTTAAGAAAATGGTCGACTATCTATAAAAGTAAACAATTTAGTTTAATTAAAAAAGAAGTAATTAAAGTTAAAAAAGTAAATTAATTTAATTTATGGATTTAGTAATATTCATTTTGAGTAAGTTTCAGATTAGAAAACGTATTTTTAAAACTAAATTAACCATGGACTGTTCTTTTGAAACACGAAAATTGTCTTCAGAGTAACAAAATTGAGATATTACAATTTGTTATCGTGTTGATAAGAATTTTACTCTAGCGATTGAAAACATTTTTCTCAAAGATAACGTTTAAAAATATTGGATTAAGAATACATGTTAAAAATTAGTTTTAACTTTTTAAGATAGGACAATTGGCAGTTAGGATAAGCTACAATGCTTCCATGATTGTTGTGTTTGTTTTCAATCTGGTTTTTAGTTGATAGTTTTATTTTAAAATTCGTTTTTTAGTTTTATTTACAAATTCAGTAAAAATTACTATTTTGAATTTTAGTTTCCTAAAATTTTTATAAAAACCATAAAAATTATTTTTTGTTTTCATTTTTTATGATGATTAAAATTTTATAAAAATCATAAAAATCAATTTTTATTTTCATTTTTTTAATTATGATATGTAATTGATTAAACATATTATTTAACTATTTAATAATAACTACTAATAACAGTAATTAATTTATTTAAATTATTGATAGTATTTTGATTTTGCAAATGAAAATTTTAATTTAAAATTAGTATTAGTAATTAAAATAAACATTAAAAATAAATAAATATTTATAAATAAAATATACGTATTAAATTATTTATTTGAATAAAATGTTATAAAATTTTTAATAGTAATTATTAATAAATACTATATAAAATATATTTACTTAACCTTTCTATTTACAACTTTTGCTTTTGACTTATTCATTCTTTAAAAACTCATAAAATATAATTTTTGAAACCTAATTTTGTTTTTATAATCAACCTATCGAATGTAAATTCAATCATTATAGGTAATTACTAAATAATAAAAATTTTATTGCACTTCTAGGATTCTAAAACTCTTAGTTTATTTTAAATAATTATATTTTTAAAAAACTAATGGAAATAGAAATCCAAATCTAGTTTAAGTAGAAATAAACTCCAAATTTTCTTATTTTCAATTAACCAATAAACTAAATTTTATTTCAATTTATTCAACTACAATATAGGAATTTAAATAAGAGCTAAAATAATATAATATAATACTACAATATAAAAAACATATAACTAACGTAATACTGGAAATATTATAAATTATTTTAATTCATATTCAGATATTAATTCGATAAGTTTTTAATACAAATTTTTAAGTGTATATTAAAAGTAACAATTTCGTTGCACTTGACATAGATTTTTTCTTCAATCAAGTACAAATAAAGACCAAAATTAAGAATTTAAATCAAAAACTATAACAAACATCCCTTAATAAAAAAGATTCTGTAAATGCAATATAAAACAATATATGAAATTTTGTAATTATTACTCACAAAAATAACTTTAAGTTGAAATCATGTAAAGTTTCCTCAAGAGAATTCCAAACTAAAAAATTGCATCTTACTTTGCCATTACTCTTAAACATTATAAATGTCCAGAACATGTGAATTTGGATGTTAATAAGTTCCATTAATGCTAATTTTCAAACGTTTTTATTTCTTAATTCAACCTATTTACTTATATTTCTAATAAAGACGTACATATAATTAAATTTAAGTTTTCAAATTTTTCTTGATTTTATAATTTGTACTTTTCACAGCCTAACTTATTATCAATTTTTTATTTAATTTTAACAAACTATTTTTATTATTATCATGTTTTCTTTTATTAACTAATCTTTATTTTATTTTAGCTAATGTAAATTTAAATAATTTTTATGCAATTCTTTTTTAACATTTTACAAGTTGAAAAATTATTTGACTGATGTGTCAAATAATTTCAAATTAATTCGAAAAAATCAAAAGTAATCATTAATGTGCTAAAATAAAATTCTATGTAGCATTTCAATTTTTCAAATTTTGTTTTTTGTAATATAACTATCTCACAAAAATGAAAAAATAATTTTATATATCTTATTTAATAATTAGATATTATTTAAAATGAATTTTATTTTTGTTTTGTCTGAATGTAAAATATAGCTTCCTTAAAACGTATTAAAATAATAATAATAGCACAATTAATGTTTAAGCTTTTAGTAAAAAGCTTAAAGTATTATTTTTACCTTTTTCAAAAAAACAAATTTAAAAATAAAATTTTTGTTCTGAACATATTTCGTAAAGAAACAAGGACCAAATTTAAGATAATTAAAATAAAAACTAAAATAGAAATAACAAGCAATGTTAAGTGATCCCTTAATAAAAATGATTCTACGAATACAATATGAAAAAGGTGAACGAAATTTTGTAATTGTTAATCAGAAAAGCCGCTATTCAACTTGAACTCATATAGAAAAAAACTGCTTGTTTTATTTTTAATCATTACTTTTTAAATATCTCAAATGACAAACATATCCCCTTTAATTATAAATCGAACGAATTAGTTAGGTTGAAAGTTTATTAAATTCAAAAATATCTTACATAGGCCTAATCCCATTCCACCAATTGTTAAATCTAAACTTCACTAACTCTGAACAAATTTATATACAAGTTCCAAATGAGCAAGACTAGATTGACCCGAAAGCTATCAAATTCAATGTCAACTCATTATTTTTACGCCATTTCAAATTATTTAGGCTGAAGCAATTACCACCTTGGTTAACAATAATCAAACATTATTGCTTCCAATTAATAATAACATAAGTAATCAATCTAATTGACTATCTACTATTTTGACTATTATAATTTAAGTAAATTGTATGTAGAAAAATATTTTTATATAAAATAAATTATGATTCTTTATTGTAAATTAATTTTGTATTATAAATATTATTATATTAAACATTAAAAAAACTGTGGCTATGCATGCTGTTTAAAATTTTATATGCTATTTCTTTATTTCGAAAATTGTGAGAACTTAGATAAGAAAATCGAAAACAAAATCCGAAGCTTAGAAATATGTGTTACACTACAATTTTGTTAAGATCATAAATGGTCCTTATTCGGCTTGTTTTGCAACTTAGGTCGGACTGGTGCAACTAATTGAAATGTCTAGACCTTTCAATTTTTATATTGATTAACTTTACCTTAAAGTCTTACCTCCCCAGTAGATGATGAAACGCCACGGTGACTTAACTACAGGGACAACTATCCAAATCTATTGACCCTATTAAATAAATGAGATGTATTAACTAACTACAGGGAAAACTATCAAATCTATTTATCCTATTAAATAAATGAGACGTGATTGCACCGACTATAGACTCGTAAGAGGGAGATTCTATTAACTCAACGTCTTCTTTGCTCAAACAATCCTACCTGATTGCACCGACTATAGACTCTCGTAAGAGGGAGATTCTGTTACCTCAACGTCTTCTTTGCTCAAACAATCCTACCTATCTAATTTATTGTAACAAATGACTGAGATAACTTAAGCACAGGATGACACGGGGGATAGAGGGAACAGCATATCTGTTCCCCCTCTTATTTTCTATACAAGGCAATGGATTCTAGAAGCCAAACACAAATTTGGGAAGAACTCACCGTGCGACTGCAACTTTATGTCCATTGGTCACTGGCTATCTTCATCGGTTCAAGGTCCAGCATCTCTCTTCGATTGCAAACTGAAAATATTAGACGTTTATCAACGAAATTAATAGATTTTGAACTCTGACCGAAGCGAGACGGAGAAGAAAGCTGGAATTCTAAAGTCCCTTAGTCAATAAACTTTAGTTGGACTGCATCAGTTCGGTCTGGCATGTAGTCATTTCAACAGCACTCCACCAGTCATCTTCGTCGTTAATATTCTGCTAACAAGGAATTGTCACTGACTAATCGATGTCCAATACAGTATGCCAAAAAAAAAAGAAAAAAGGTCATGAAGCTTCTTCAGTTACAATGAAATGTGCACTATAATTTCCATTTAACTACACACACCCTTCTTCTGTTTAAGCAAGAAAAGAGATGTAAAGAAATATATGTGAGTTTACATAGCCTTTCTGCTTTCGCTTTTCTGACTTGGGAAATGGTAATGAGGGGAACTAAATTGGGATTTGGCGAAAAAGTGCTGGGTATGGCTGTGCATCCTAAGGCCTGACCCAGAAATTTTTTTAATGAAATTTAGAATAACCCGTTAATTTTGGCTTTTTATGTGTTCAAATTCAAAAGAAAATTGTTAAGTTTAAGGATGAACTCAAAATTAAATCAAAGTCCAAATTGTTAAACCGTAGAAAAGCTGAATAACATATAAAAATTAAGGCAAATTTTACTGACCATATCGTCAAATGTCAAAGTTTTCTGCTGGGTTTCAATAGCATCAGCAACTTTTGAAGCCTCAAGCCACCAAGTATCTTTACCAGAGCTATTGATGTCAAGCGCATGACTATCGCTCTTAAGAAATTCATAATCAAGGTTGTCATTTGCCAACTCCATTTCATGCATGATACGCAGCTGCTCCGAGTTGTAGAAAAATGAAACATTAGGTATCGTGCTGGTCGGTATGGGTCGCAAGGGTGATCTGTAACCTGGGGCAGTCAGAAGACCAGTCTCAAAGTGATGACTTATACATCAAAGGAAATGCGAACACATAAAAAAAAAAGAGAGAGAGAAGCAGCGCAGCACCTCGACAATCTGGATCATAACATTTCTGATAAAAAACTGCACTTCTGAGATCGACTACATACATAACTGAACAAGAAAAGAAAAAAATTTCATGGCATGAATATATCTCTCTGTACAAAGTAATAATGCAATTTTCATAAATAAAGCAACCTAAGATTTGGTAAAAAATCAATTTCATGTCCCAAGGGGCATATAAATGAGTTAAATATAATAGGATTTAATTTTTATTTTAAGATTATTGATTATCTCTTAATAATAATTATCACATAATCATATTCATTTTTTATATATTTTCCGTAAATTTAAGTAATATTAAAAATTTTAAATTTGAATACAATATCGCTTTAAAAGTTTTTAATAGACAGAAAATTTTTAAAAAAATGTTGGAGATAGCGAAGTTTAAACAAATTGATAAACTAAGTCCCTAAGTAAAATTTTTAATTAACGTAATTAACCTAAATAAATTTGAGACCACTAATTTCAACACCCATGGAACAAGATGGAAGATTCTGTACCGTTATTGCTCTTATGCTCTCTTCCAATTCTTTCACAATATCTGTTTTTTGCCATGCTGTAGACCATCAAGCTGTACTCCGAGAACCAATACCAGCTTCGAACTTTCCCTGAATATTGCATCAAAAGGTCGAGTAAAAATCGAAATACATATTGCATAAAGGAAAGATCTCCAGTAGCTAAACATCATTTTCAGCGGTGTTAGATGTACTAATACCAAGGACTGCCTTTTGAATTGTACAATCATTTTTCTCAATTTAACCAAGTAATAATTTTACATTTCATCATTTTGATTCTTAAATTATCATACCCCTGTTTACTATCAACTCATCTTGCTTGAAATGTCTTAACCTATCCACTCTGCTCTCTTTTCAGTCAAATTAATACAGGAGAATATGTACGACTGAGAATAACAGAAAAACGTCAATGAAATCAAATGAGATTGGTTTGAAACAGTTAAAGTTAGATCTGACACCCTAATTCCAAAACCTGAATCCAATTTCAAAAAAAGAATTTGTCAAGTTAAAAGTTTTTGTCATACTCAATTAAACATGAATATTAAAACTCAAGCTCCAATTTAAACTCGGCAAACTTAATTTAATTTATTAATTTCGAGCCCAACTCAAGATTCAAGTTAATGTTAAGATTGTCAAATTTAAACATAAGCTCAATTGAACCAGAATAGGATTTAAATTCAATCCAACAAGATTTAATCAATTGATTCTAATTTCTCATGTATGAAAGCAGCTTAACTCGAATGACGTATTAAACTCTGGATGAATTGAAAATGGAATCACCTGATACACTTCCAACAGATGCAATGGATTCTATGAAGTTGTCCAACGCGGGAAATGGTGACTTCCCTATCTTGTATGCTATTGAAGCATCACTTGCGCAACTATTAAGTGATAAATCTTGGGTGCGGCATCTGAAATTATTATTTACCTACATTCATATTCCCATTGAAAAAGTAATCAAATTTCACACTTGAGCCTCTTCCGACCATACAAACACAGTATAACTTGACCTGACAATACGCCATCAACTAATCTTGAATTCATAAAGGATGAAGCATTTTGAATGACTTTGAAGCATAATTCATAAGATTTCTCATGGAGAGATTACAACCTACCTCCGTGTCAAACTGAAGGGTCCTCACACAATCTAAGTCCATTCTGCAGACAAGAAGCTTCTCACAATCAGTATCCATGTTGCAGATCAAGGACGCCATGAACATGTCTTCTTCACACTATTTTGAACGAGGACTGTCAGTGTGGCACAATGAGGAAAAAAGGATTGTATTACTCGCTAAAGTTTCACGAACCCATCAATTGCGTTGTTTTATACAAGTACTATGATTCAACTACAAGTTGGGGTGGCACCGTTTATCTTATCACCATACAAACAAACAAGCAAAATAAGGAGGAAAAAAATTAATGTGGCCAATAGCCTAATGAAATAATCCCAGCTATTGGGGAGAAGAACTTGAGAATATGTGTAACTGAACAGGAAATCAGTTACAATTAAGGCTCAATTAAAACTTGAATTACTTAATGCCGGCCACTATAGTAGCTTACCATGCTCTTACATTTAAAGCGCCCGGTAGGAAGGAGAACAGAAGTCTTTCCGGCCTTTGATGAAAGGGCTAAGCGGAAGCAACGATTTCTAGAATAAACGGCATTGTCTATGAAAAGTTGGACTGAAGATTCCAAAGAGCTCGAATCTTTTGCTGCGAACAACTTCTCAAACCTACCATCTCTTCCGGTTAAAATCCGAGAACATATCTGGGAATACATCATTGCATAAACTACCAAGTGAAGTAGATTCTAATCATTAACCTCACCAATTATGGGAAATTCTCAAGTCATTTCCAATTTTCAACTAGGAATCAGCTAGAAAAATTACAACTAGAACCGAATGGTAAATATCTTATTGATTACGACAGTTAAATCAGTTATCATTTTTGGTCACTAAGAGTACCTCGGAAACAAATGCACCTGCGTGTGAATTGTCCTTAAAAGCAGTCTTAGGCAGTCGAATGATCAGGTGACGTGAGAACTTTTCTGGACAGTTACATTGGGAGATAATAATCAGTGAGAAATCAACAAAGGAAAACCACGATGCATCTCATGTTTGTGCAGAAAACCATGGGAATTCTGGGAAGTGTAAATGGGATACTAAGTCCACGTACCCAGAAAAGGGAACCTAGACAAGGACAATATCCATCTGATAGATGTCATACCTTCCGTTGATGAATCGAGTTCCACTACCCAATCCTGATTTCCTAATATAGAATACTTTTCATGCAATGCTTCTAGAACAACTGAAATCAAGAGATCAACCATTTCATCTCCATCTTTTCCGACATTCTCTGTCTTACTGAACTCCAAATCGAAATACAGATGGCATGGTAAACCCTGAAGAAAACACATCAAACTGGAAGAAATCAGTACATTACCTTTTCACAACAATGTCAAGAACCTCATGTCAAAACTTAATTAAATTTGATCTCATAGAAACTAAATTTCGGAAAGCGTAGCCAATGCGAGTACAAAAACGCAGTTTCAAGGATTTTATATGTGCAATTAACTAATCCTGTATGAGTGTAACAGTTTCTATGTTGCTGGTAATGAAGAGCCAGAGTTCATCACCTCCTGAATCACTTCATAATGATGGCGATACTTAGAATCCATATTTTTGTATCTGAAATTTAGAAAATTAGTACGATTAGACACCTTAAAAAGATAATTTAATTTATTTAATAATAACAAAAGAAAATGAAAGGAGAAAACCTCCTCCAGAATTCCTTGTACGTAGAAACAAGGAACCTTCTTGTGCCGTTGTGGTGGTCTTGATAACTGAATACACGTAACTGCTCATGTTCTTTGGCAAAATTCATTGCTTCATGTTGTCGTGGGAATGTAGCCCAAACTTCCTTCCTGAGAAAATCAAATTCATAGATAACCGAGTCCAAGTACCATAGAGATCAAAATAGTTGAAGGATTCTTACAATTGAAATAAAAAAGAAGATGGTTCTAGAATCAGAAAAGCACCTTGAGTTTGACCGTTGTTCATTCGCAAGATCGATACGTATTTCACGCAGCAACCGCAACAAACTGATTGGCCTCTTTGGAGGCACACCGTGTGGAGAACCATAGAAGACCACTGGAGATATCTTCCTTCCATAGCCAGTTCTATTTACTTTGTTCGATGTTGAACCAAGCTGTAACAGTAATGACAGCATATTCATTATAGAAGCTGATAAAACCTTACACTAAAAATTGACATCTTATTTGAATGAATGCATATCAATATAAGTAATGTTTTAAATCATAAAGAAAATAAGTTAATAGGTTAATAAAAGAAGAACCACAGATACGAACTTTTTCCGACAAAGAAGGTCCATCTGTTGTATTCAACATTTGTTGCCTCTCTGATCCTGGAGATGGAGTGTTTGAAGATTCTAATAGTTTGATTTTCTCATTCCTTTGATTTAATTTGTTTTTGCTTCTCTTTCTCTCTCTCAGAGCAGATTCTAACCAAAAATTACGAGTCAAAAATCGCATAAAACTGCTAATCAAACAACGCTTATAACTCGACATAGATTGAAGAACGGAAACAGTATAAAGATCTAGTAATGTAGAGTAAATTAAACAATCAAGTGAAGCAAGCACATAAAGAGTTAGATCAAGCAAAATTTTCAGCTATCATATTAGGCTACATAAGTCAACAAAGAATCTATCAACTGTTTTATCATTAATATTTAAAAATGAAATGCTACATCACCAAGTCACTATGATATGACTACATAAATCACAAGTAAAACTATGCAAAATAACGGAAATGAAGTAAAGTTCATGTCCTTTCTCCTTCTGTAACATTCTTTCCTTCCTTTCCTTCCCTCTGTTTTCTCGGCTTGCAAAAACGTATGTTAGGAATCGAGATCACTCTTTTTCTTTCACTTTACTCAGGTTTCTCGGCTGCCAAACAAGTGCATTAAGAATCGAGAAACTTACCAGGAGGAGAGATCCCGCACTTGAAGCATTCGAACAACCGATCGACGTCGTCCTTCGCGTTTGATGACATTCTCTCTGGAATTCGAACTTATCCGTTTTATCAAATTGGTGTGTGTTTGGGTACTTCTTTTTCTTTTTTCCTTCTAGACTCCTCTGGACCCGAACAAGCGGGAATTCAATTTATGAAAGGCCCGTGGCGGTTTTATATGAAAAGTCCCGAATTCAACTTCAAGTCCTCCAATTTCAAATATTTTGCTACTTGAGTCTCATTTTTTAATAAAATTTTTTATTCCCAGATAATATTCAGAAGTATTTCAATTTACGACAGTAGTCTAAAACAGGTTTTGGTTATTTAATCATCTTAATAGTAACAACACCAAGTTGAATTTTGCATCGAAGTAAATTTTTTAAAAGTCTAATAATACGTAATTTTATTCTTATATAATAGACTGTTTTAAATAGACTCACTTGTAAATATTATCTAAAGCTTTATTTGGTATGAAGAGAGTTAGGCATATGGATATAATTGAATTCCACTTTTATTTATTATTAATTTATCTCATTTTGGTTATTTAAAAGTTGGTATCACAATATATAATTTAGATATACTACATGAAAAATACATGACTTATAACATGATAAACGTATATATTTACTCTAAGATGTGAAAAAAAATGTGCACCTTTATTTTAACAAGAATATGATAATCTAATACATAATATTTGAATTTTCAGTATTATTTTATTATATTATTATCTATTACATTAATATAGTTAATAAGTAAATTTGGTATTAGAATCGAGTACTTGTAATTTTTTATATTACTTATTTTTAGGCTAATTGTTCCTCTAATAAGTTGCATAAAAACAATGTAATTTAATTAAAAACTAAGTTAACTAAATAAATAAAAATTAATGAATTGAATTAATAGATAATAATTCGTGAGGTAATTTGAATAACTTCTTTTATCTCTTCTACTATAAGTCTAGTATAGGCAGATTATTTTATAAATTTTGCAGTCAAATTTTATATTTTTAAAATTTAAAATATAAATATAACTATTTAATTATATGCTAAGCAACATTGATTTACGACATAAGTCATTTGCATATAAGTTTATCATTTAGATATAAGTATAAGTAAAATGATAATCAATCCATATTATCCCAAAATACTTTTAAAAACTCACAATCATGTTTCAAATATTCTCAAACGTAGAGTAAAATTTTCAAAATTTAATTAAGCAGATCAAAACTTTAATTATTAAAAAGTCTAAATTCACATTCTTTCAATTTGTTTTATAATTGGGTCTCATAATCCAAATGATAGGTTAAACTTTTTGCGGATCAGCAAGCAACAATAGAAACACAAACATAAACATTAAAACTAGTGGTGACAAATTTACCAAATAGAAGTTGGTTTCTGTCTTCCACTAAATGATTACTTCGTTCTTAACTCTATCATCTGCAAGTTTAATATAATTTAAAACCTGATCCCTCTAATTAAGGACATAAAAGGTAAGTTTGAGAACGCTTCCGGTCAACTTTTTTAAAATGATTACATTTTAATTTTGTCATTTTGGTTTAATTTTCTAAAAAATAACTTAAAATTAATTTCAAATGTTTCAAAATTACAGGTCGAAACAATGTTTTGAAAAAATAAATTAAAGTTACGTCGTCTTAAAAAGAATATGTTAGTCATTTCAACCGAATTTCTGGCCTATAAGATGTCTAGATGTTAAAAAATCAGTCATTGAATGTAAATGTCTGACCACCATATCACTTAAAATTGTTCTTCAAATTCGAAAGTTCATGGACGATCTCCTTTGCTACTGAGGTCAGACTTGTTGGCAGGTCTCAAGAAAATCGTATGAGAAGCTGAGAAGACCTGATGGAGTGCCTCTATACTTCATACAAAATACAACGAAAATAACATAGGAAAATGAGAACAAAACAATGCTCTAATGTTAGGAAATATTTTCCTAAAAAATTGGTGAGTGATAAATAGTGAATGACAAAATAGGATATAAGATATAGTATGTTAAATCCTATATCCTATATTCTAAGACCTAATACCTAAACATTAAACCTAAATCTTGAATAACCTAAGACCTATAACTTATAACTTAAACCTTAAATTTTAATCCTAAATAGTAAATCCTAAATCCTAATATCTAAACCTTAAGCCTTAAACTATAAAACCTAAACTATAAAATTATAAACCTTACTCCTTAAACCCTAAGGAATGCAATTATTTGAGAATCAAATTTTCTTTAACAAACAAGATAAAAAATGATTACCTTCATCGCATCTATATCAAAAGCATCTCCCATCATCATCCCTGGAGTCATTTTCTTCCAAAAGCTGTAACAATAAAATATTACAATATACAAGTAAAGGTTCTCCTTGTAGAAAAATGCAATAGTTACACTTACCTAAAACCTTGGAGTTGTTGGATTAGATTTTTGGCAATTGTGTTTGTAACACCTCTAACTGTACTTGGAACATCTCCATTTGTGCTTGATGTTGACAAATAAGGAAGGAAATAAAAATTTATTAACTTCAAAAATTAAAGATTATACCAAGTATAAGCATATATTAATAGCATTATGACAAAAAAAGGAAAAAATATGAATAAGTCAAGAATACATATAATCATATTAAAATAATATTTGCAAGATGTAGAAAGAAAAGAGTGAACTTAATTAACAAAATACCTAAATCTTAAACAATAAACTTAAATACTAAATATTAAATCCTATATTCTAAACTCTAAACTCTAAAACCTAAACTTTGAACCTTAATCCTGTATCCAAATGCCTATCACCTATAACCTATAACTTAAACCTTAAACATTAATCATAAACACTAAATCCTAAATCCTAA
>JANZLD010000007.1:62209821-62227768 GCA_026413575.1 Erythroxylum carthagenense | reverse complement strand
AGTTCATCCACAGAACCTAGCATGGGATTGAGCCAAGAAATGTATGATCAATTGGTACTTTTGTTGAATAAATTTGGATCAGTTGCAGGTCAGCCTTCAGGTGTTGACCATGGCGACTCTAGTGGATCATCTGCCTTCTTTGCAGGTAATACTCTGTGTTTCTTTAGTCATTGTGTTAAACCAGTTTGAATTATCGACAATGGTGCTACTGATCACATAGCTTCTAACCTTGCTTTGTTTCAAACCTTTAAACCTTTTCATATTACTCTTCCGAATGGTAAACAAGCATTAGTAGCTCATACTGGCACCGTGAAAATCACCAACCATTTGATTTTGACCAACTGTATTCATGTCCCTAATTTTGAATTCAATTTGCTTTCTGTTCAAAAGTCATGTGTTCAATATCATACCAACGTAATCTTTACCCATTCTTATTGTCTTGTTCAGGACCAAGCCAGGAGGCCTCTGGTGCTTGGTAAAAAGCGTGGTGGTCTTTATTTTGTGCTTGAGAACATTGACTTCCATAGCCTTTCTTCTTCCGCTAGCGTTTCTTGTAATAGAGCGCCTATTCTTCATTCTGTCCATCATGTAGCTACTGATTCTTGTAATCCACTAAATACACGGCTTTGGCATTGTAGACTTGGCCATTTGCCTTTTGAACGATTGAGATTGATTCCGGATATTCTTTGTAATGGGAAACTTGATCACTCTTCTGTTATATATGTCAGATATGTCCTAAAGCTAAGTTTTCCCGTTTGTCTTTTTTTGCCAGTAGCATTAAAAGCTCTACTATCTTTGAATTGCTCTATATCGATTTATGGGGACCATTTCCCACTGCTACTTATAATGGCCATTGATATTTCATCACTATTGTGGATGATTTTTCTAGGTGTACTTGGGTGCATCTATTGCCTCGAAAAAATTTAGCTTTGCCTATTTTACAATCGTTTATCACTTATGTTGAAAACCACTTCCATGCTTCTGTCCAAACTATACGCAGTGATAATGGTTTAGAGTTCTGTTCCACTCTTGCCAACGCCTTCTATCTTTCCAAAGGCATTTTACATCAAACCTCCTGTGTCCACACACCTCAACAGAATGGTACTGTTGAACGAAAGCACCGACACTTATTGGATTGTGCTAGAGCCTTGATTTTTCAAGCTAATCTACCCATTGTTTATTGGGGTGAAGCTCTCCTTACTGCTTGTTATCTTCTCAATCGTTTCCCTCTTTCTTCATTGAACAATCGCACTCCTTTTGAACTTCTTCATAATGCCGTCCCTATATATGCTCATTTGCGATCTTTTGGTTGTTTATGTTTTGCCTCTACCCATTTTTTTCCTAGAATAAATTTACTCCTCGGGCTGTTCCATGTGTTTTTTGGGTTATCCTTTTGGCCAGAAAGCTTATAAGCTGTTGAATTTGGAGACCCAGCAAATTTTTACCAGTAGGGATGTTAAATTTCATGAGCATCATTTTCCATTTCATTTCTCTGTCTCGTCTTCTCCTATTTCTGTTTTTCCTATTCCCCTACTGACGATTCTCACATTTTTTTGCCTAGTTCAACGTCTTCTAGTTCTTCCATTTCTGCTCCTCATCCTATTGATGTTATTTTTCCACCTCTCACTTCATCATCTTCCTCTCCTCCTGCCTCTGTTCCTCCTGTTTTACGTCGATCTACCAGGGTTACTAAACCGCTTGGTTACTTACAACAGTATGTGTGTCATGCTCGTTCTCCTCCCTATATGTTTTTTCCTTGTCCCTTTGTTGTATTTTCTGCTTTACCTTCTTCTCAATAGCATAATATTGCGACTTTTGCTAGTTACTCTGAACCTACGTCCTATTATGATGCTGTCGATGATCCACATTGGGTTGATGCCATGAATACGGAAATGCAGGCTTTACAGGCAAACAATACGTGGGTGTTATCTGATTTACCGTCGGGTAAGAGAGCGATTGGCAGTAAATGGGTGTATAAAGTGAAGTTGAAGTTTGATGGTACGTTGGAACGTTACAAGGCTAGCCTGATTATCCAAGGCAATCATCAGAAGCATGGAGTTGATTATACCGAGACTTTTTCTCCTGTGGTTAAGATGAATACAATTCGTTGTATTCTTGCTTTGGCTGTTAGCAAGCAATGGTCGGTTTTTCAGCTTGATATTAATAATGCCTTTCTTCATGGTGATTTACAAGAAGAAGTGTACATGAAGGTGCCTCTCGGTGTTTCGAATCCTGAGAATAAGGTTTGTCGCTTGATGAAGTCACTTTATAGACTCAAACAGGCTAGTCGTCAATGGTATTCGAAGTTGGCTACTGCTTTGTTGCATCTTGGTTTTGTGGCTTCTAAGCATGACTATAGTTTATTCATCAAGCGGGCTTCAGGGCAGATTACAATTGTTACTGTTTATGTCGATGATATTCTTGTTACTGGTTCTGACTTGGGTGAAATTGATGCTTTAAAGTCTTATCTTGATCAGCAGTTCACCATCAAGGATTTGGGTATTTTACATTATTTTTTGGGGCTTGAAGTATCGTATCTTGCTACTAGTATTGTGCTTTCTCAACGAAAGTTTGCTCAGGATCTTTTACGTGATCAAAATATGCTTTCTTGTACGGCTGCTCCTGCTCCTCTCCCTTTGAATCTTAAGCTTGACCCTTCCAGTGGCACTCCTCTCGCTGATCCCTCTGTTTATCGCATGATAATTGGGAAGCTCAATTTTTTGACGCATACTCGACCGGATCTTTCCTATGCAGTTCAGACCCTCAGTCAATTTATGTAGTGTCCTCACACAGCTCATATGGATGCTTTATTGCATGTTCTTCATTATGTTCGTGGTTCTTTGGGTGATGGTATTTATTTTACTGGTACTGGTTCTCTTCATCTTCATGCATATTGCGACTCCGATTAGGCTTCTTGTCCAACTACTCGGCGTTTGGTTTCTGGTTATATTGTTAAATTTAGTGATTCGCCGTTAAGCTGGAAGTCGAAGAAGCAGTCTACTGTTGCTCGGTCTTCGGCTAAGGCTGAATAGCGAGCTATGTCCCAGGCTTCCGTTGAGCTCACTTGGATTGTTCGCTTATTCGGAGAACTTGGGGTCATGGCTTTAACTCCTGTTACTTTGAACTGTGACAATCAGTCGGCTATGCACATTGCGAAGCATCCTGTTTTTCATGAACGGACCAAACATATCGAACTTGATTGTCATTTTACCAGGGAAAAGGTTTTGGAAGGGTTGTTGCAACTTGCTTATTTACCTACTGCGCATCAGATTGCTGATATCTTGACCAAGATTTTACCTTCGCCTCAGTTTCATCGTCTTTTGTCCAAGCTGGGGATGTTCCGGTCACCTCCTCCAGCTTGAGGGGTGGTGTTGGCGCTCATTCTGGTTTCCTGCCTTTGAGTTTATTATTTTATTTTTTGATTTTTCTATTTTCCAATTCTAGTTTTTTAGCTTGCCAGCTTAGCTTATGTTAGCTAGTTTTCTTTTTCTTCTTTGTTGAATAACCGTCGATGGTAGCTATAAAATGTGTACTGAAACACATTTCTGGATAGATGAAGAGATAAAAAATTTCCTTTTTACATGGTTAAGAGTTTGCTTCTGTTTCTGTTTTCATCCGTTCCTTCAGTTTCATCATGAAACGTAGAGTCTAGGTAAAAAAGAAAGCTATAGTGGAGTACAGAAACAATTCTCAACTTCATTCTTGATCTGAAGAAGTCTTCTTTCTCAAGGAAGAGGGACAAAGACAAAGGAGATCCTTGTTTTATTCTCTCGAGTTTAGATTTGGTGTACTAAGTACGACTTTTATGAGAGGTTTTTAAAGGGGACAAGTAGGAAACGTAAATAACATTTGTTTCATTTGCCTTTTCGAAGGTAGATAGTGGTGTTCAATAAGGGAATTCAATTAGATTAAATTTGAGGTGGATCTAATTTCGAATTCGTTTTGAATTGAAAAGTAAGGCATGTACCATCAAAAATATTGGTTTAAATAAAATGATATTATTTTATTAAATTTTAACAAAATAATATCATTTTATTCAATAATTAAAAATATTTAATTAACATAATATTATTTTAATCCTCCAATCGATTAGATTTCGAATTGTTCGAATTCGATTAAATAAGTTTACACTATTTGTTAAGATACGTGTAATGATATTTTGGACATTATTTATAATTTGACATATTTAATTATTTGAGGAATATTATTATGATAAACATTCTATTTATGTGAACTCTTTAAAGATGATGATTATTTGGGTTTAAAATCCTATTGAGTGTATGATTAAATTGAAATCAAACAACCATATTTTGACTTATATAAGATGTAGCTGTTTGGTAATTTTTGGACTCTTATTTGATGCCTATTTTGAGGATAATAGCTATCTAACACAGTTGATTTCTTTGGTGATATTATCTATATTGGACAACTGATTTTTATCTGCTGATTGCGTGATTTATTGGGACTAATTTTGTTGTTGGTTTTGTGGAAAAATCAATTGGACTATGGTGACTTGGCAGCTGGATTTTTGGGTAGTTTTAAGTGATCTTTGCAAGTTGATTTTCTGTAATTTTTCCAAATTGGGGAGATATATTTTCTGTCTATCGTGAGGAAATTTTTGGGTTATTGACGATAGTGGTTTTTGGGCAAAAAACTTCCAACAACCATAGTGCTTTAACAGCTTCATAGTTTGTAACGTTTTTTATGGAGAAACGTTTGTTTTGTTGGTGATTTTCAGTTGTTGTCTGTGAAATGTTTTAGTGATGATATTAATATTGAAGCCTCACAATATATTTTTTGATGAACAACTTCTCATTCTTTCATTAATGAACCTACATTATTAGGGAAGTTGTTTCCTTTCTCAAGTGTCTTTGTTTGTGTTCTTTATTATTTTAATCACTTAATTGTTTTATTACCATCTTTATTATCAAATATTAATGAGAAAATCTTCTGTTGAGGTTAGCATAAGATGGTCGTGTTATTGGGTGTGATTTATTTTTACAGGTAGTGAGGCGGAGAGATAGTATCAGTGAAACCTTGTAAAAAACTATTATCGTTAGTCAAAGTGATTGAGTTTAGTGAAGGCTCTACAGATATAGGCAAGATGTGTCGAATTGAGTTACGAAATTTTAGGTGTTAATTTGCTTATTTTGCATTTAATTTTTTGGTTTTTGTTTATGATAAAAAATTCACATTTGCTTCATGTCAAGCAACCACAGATACGGTTCAAAGCAATTGTCACAGAACTAAGTTTTTACGAAACTACATCCTTTCAGATTTTCAATTAGTATCAGAGCAGGTCATCGAATCAGAACTTGGTATATCAAGTTGATTCATATTCGTGTTTTGCAAATATAGCTACAAGAAAATGAGCATCAATCACTAGGCTACTATTGTTAGATGGTTCTAATTATCTTTCATGGAAATCATGAATCAAAGTATCCATTTAAGTATAAGGAACAAAAGCGTGGAACTCAGTGTTACATGGCTTGACATATCCAGTGATAACTGATGACAAGGGAGAAGTAATACTGAAATATGCATCTGAGTGGACAAGAGCTGAAGAAAAGAGAGCACTTGAAAATTCTTAAGCCATGCATGCCATCTTTATTGTCGTCGATAAAGGTTGCTTTTCAATGATATCTACTTATGAATCGACAAAAGAAACATAGGATACTTCGTAAACTATGCATGAGGGATTGAAATCTGTAATAGCCTCAAAACTTCAAATATTGGCTGTGAGATTTGAAGAGTTGAAGATGGATGAGAGTGAAACTATTAGAGATTTTCATAAGAGACTACGTGACATAACAAACCAAGCACATCAACTCTGGAATAAGTAGTATAACTTGAAATTTGTTAAGAGCACATTGAGATCATCACCTTTGAGATTCATATCAAAAATTGCAGCCATCAAAGAAGCTCATGATATCAATAAATTGTCGTTGGATAAGATAATTGAGATTCTTACCAATTTTGAGATAAACTTGATGAGAGATAAACGAGAGAAAAGCAAATGGTTGGCATTGCAAGTTAAAATTGGTAAAGTTGTGAATAACATAGGAGATGGATCCGACGAAAATGAGGATATGGTGAAAAGAAATTTTAGTAAGTGGTTAAAGAAAGTGAATAATGATAGATCTGAATTTAGGCAAATGGTGGGAGTTCACCAAATATTAATTTCAAACAAGAAGCTAAATCTAAAAAAGATGAAAGAAAAGTGAAGAAAAATTAATATCATGAATGTTAAGTCTTCAAACATGTGCAAGCGAAATGTGCTAACACTTTGAAGAAGAGAAAAGAGAAGTTCTATACTAACACTTGGAGCGAGAATGATTCCGAAAATGAGCATAATAGTGAAGAAGAATTTGTGAGTAATTATGCGTTGATTGCTTTATATATTAGAAGTCCAGTTGGTCATTTAATAATAATCAAGAAGGAAGAAATTGATGATAAAACCGTGGATAAATCTGTCCAAAATTTTAGAAAAAACGCAGATAAATCAATCCAAAGTTTAATTTAAGATAATGACAGTTATTCAAAGAACACGACATTTGCACACAAAATTGATCTTTATTCTCTTAATTTGCATACAATATTTTGCATTAGTAATAAAGTGGTCCCGAGATATATGGTTTGGGTAACAACTCTATTTAAAACGCTATCTTTTTTATTAATAATTAACTGACCACTTTATTAGCATTTTTTTTTCTAGTAAAAAAGTTTTTGTTGACCAAATTAAAATTAGCAAATTACACAAGCATTTGGATTTTCGTCGATAACTCTACAATAATAATTAGGGTAAAAATACGAATTAGCAAGTTGAGAATTATAGTAGTTCTTGTAGGCCTTAAGAAGTTCCTCCGCTTCATTCTTCTTTTCTTCTTCTTTTGCTGGTCCTACAGTGAGAATCTCTGAGCAACAAATCTTTCTGAACTTTTTTGCTATGTACACAGGATCTATGTCTCCAACCACCGTCAACTTGCTGGCCTTCATTTCCACAGAGATTGACTCAATCCCTTCACGAGCCACTCAAACTTGTCAGATTCCGATACTTTGAACTAGAATAACAGTTCAATTTGAAGTACAAAATCGTACCTTTTAACCTTTTACTTGTGAGAAAAATGAGTTTAAGATTGGATACCTGAAGCTGAAAGTCTAGAGACTGCCTTCATCACCTTTTTCTTATCACTTTCATCGTGGAGTTCCAACTTCAGTACTATTTTCTGCCCACAGAACAAGATCAAGGCGAGTGTCATAAGTCCATGAGAAATACACTAAAGTGAAGAAAAATTGAAAATGACAAAATCGTGTGTTCGACTCTAACCTTCATTTCCGTCAACTCCAAAGAAGTTTAAGCTATGATGACGGGGGTGAATGCGACAACTTAAGATGAGTAGAGGAAGATGGTTGGAACTTGGAACTGAACCTGGCTTCAAGGTTCATTGGGATAGCTTTTATATTGACGAGCCTAGAGCAACTCAAGCGTAACTGAAAAGAATTAATCAATAAACAATCGAAGAAAGGACACGAAAATGACCTAACTTGAATAATTCTGCTTTATGGAAGAGCTCTCGTTTTCGTTTACTGTACAGACGCCAAACTTGACTTTTATCCTAGACAAAAACCTCATATGTTTATTCAAATACATTTTTTTAAAGTGTTAGATTATATATAAAATTATTCTTATTCTTTATTTTTATTAGATACAAAATTTAGCAATTATTCAAATACTTCCACAATTAAAAATAAATATTAATAAATGTCTAATTTATATAAATAAGTGTAATTTCGGAGAAAGTACAATTTATATAGATAAATATTATATCTTCAAACAAAATTTTACAATATTAAATTATATTGTGTAATTTTTATTCTCGTGATAGAAATTTAACTGATACTTAATACCAATATTAAGAAAAATTTTCAATGAACTTACTTATGAAGCAATATTTATGAAAAGTTTTAAGAAGACTTTAACAGAAATTGAATTAAATCTAAGTACGATCACATATAATAAGACATATTTTATATCAAATTAAAATAATTTGTGTAATGAATTATGAATTATATTTTTATGTATAACTTATTTCTTCTCGACATAGAATAATTATACATAAGTTTCTAAAATTTGTTAAAAAAGGCAAATACAAGTTGGACATAAGCTTAAATAATATTAGACTTAACTAATATAAGTTAATGTTTAATTAAATATTTTGACTGAAAGAATATAAATATTGTCAAGAGGAAACAACCTCTCTATTATGTAGGAGTAAGGCTGCGTATTATCAAACCTTCCTAAATTCCGCTTCACTGCGGAGTTTCAGACTGGATGTGATGATGATAATAATGAGGGAACTAAGAAAGAATGGTTAGGATAAGAATGTTATAAGCTCAAATGAGCTTATGTATCTTTTATTTTATATACTCTAATAATTAAATTAAAAGTATCGACCATAGATTCAATTATTATATATATATAGTAACTGAATAAGTTATGTGATTTGTAACCATTATTATTTGGTTTGTCTAGATTGATACTTATTCTACAGTTTAGATAGACATTATCCAGACTTATCATATAATTTAGATAGTATTCTACAGCTTTGTAAAGTGATCTTGTAAACTCTATATATGCATCATATGCATGTGCTCAACATGAATAAGTGTATTTGCCTTTCTAAATATTTTTATATGGTATTCGAGTTTTTTTAATGGTCTAACATATTAGTTTTCTCAAGGGCCGTGTACTTTGGTGAATATTCATCATAATTGGTGAAATTAACATGTGTACGACTCTAACCTTCATTTCCCTGAACTCCAAAGAGGTTTAAGCTATGATAATGGAGGTAAATGCTAGAGCTTAAGACGATGGTTGGAACTTCGAACTTAACTTGGCTTAGCTTTTGTATTGACGAGCGAAGAGCAAGTCAAGCGTAAGTCAAGCTTAAAAGATAAGAACTAATCGATCAATCCATGCAAACTTCTTAGAACCATCACGAAAAGGACACGTAACATAAGGCGTTGCGTTCTTCAGGGGTAAATGAGAATGGCCCAGACTTCGATTGTCCTGCTTTATGGAAGACCTCTCGTTTAATCGTTTAAGTCTATAATTGACAGGAGAGACCAAGTAGACACATCAAACGTGACTTATACACAAGATAAATATCATATGTGCTTATTCAAAATTTTAAAATATTAAATTATACATCAATTCTGTTATTTATATAAAAAATATATTATTTAAAAATTCTATTAAATATTCTAATAATTTAAAAAATATATTAATTATATAAGCGAGAAGTACGGTTTTTATTGAAAATATTAAAATATTAGATTATATATAAAAATTATTCTTATTCTTTATTTTTATTATATATGAGAATTTAATAATAATTAAAATACTTCTCACTCTTTAAAAAAATCTTATATATGTTTTAATACCTTGATATAGGAACAAGTTGGGTATTGAAAGGTATAGGTACAGAAGAAAGTTATAATGGAGTACAGAGATAATTCTCAACGTCATTCTTGATCTGAACAAGTCTCTTCTCAAGGAATTAGGAGGAGGAGCAAAAGAGAGGAGATCTTTGTTTTTAATTGTTTTAAAAATCAAATATAAAATTAATAAAATAAGAGATTTAAATTTTAAATATCATCATAAAATATTTATATAATAAAATTAAGCAAGATTAAAGAATTTAAAATATAATTAAAAAAGAAGATCGTTCGTACTTATTGGAAATTTATTTTTAATTAAAAATTGTTAAATAAAAATTAATTAATTAATTTTAATTTACAAAAATTAATAAATTAATAGTAAACTAATCAGTTTTAATAATAAAAGTTAATAAAATAAACTAAATTGGAAAATTTAAATTGATTCGAAATTTTTATTATTAGACCTATAGTCAATTTTTTAATTATTGAATTTATTCTCTCTATGTCTATGTTAGATTTGGTGCACTTAAGTGCTTTTAGGACTGGGAACAAATCTTCTACTCTCTCTACCCTATTCCCTCTTTTTCAAAGCATTAATCAATTAAATTCTTCTTATTTATTATAATAAAAGGATGAAAAGTGAAAACACTTTGAAACAGGTTGAATATAGATTATGTAACAGAGTTGTTTTAGGGCAGGCCTTTTATAGCAAACGAAATCATTTCTGAAACTGGGATTATTCCAACTCTATTTTAATTCTTCTCTTCACACATTTATGTGGCTTCTTGTGCTGTTTTTTCAATTTATTTAATCCTCATAAAACTTACCTAAATATGTGAATGTAATAGATTGAACAAAAGTTGAAACATCTCAAATGACACATGTGACCACATCCCGTTTTAACGTGGCTCATACGGTGAACGAGCCTAGTCGACCAAAAAGCCAGTGGTCCATCTGCTTTATTTGCCCATTCCGAGGTGGATACTAGTGTTTGATAAGGCCCGTACAATTGGAATTTATTATATTAAATTTGATTTCATCGAATTTCAAATGGCAATGAAGTTAGAGACCACATGTGGCATCAAAAAAAAAGGTTGTAGATAAAATAATGTTAGTACATAAAGTTTTATTTAATAATTGAATAATTAATCAATTAATATTATTTTAACCTTTGAGTCAATTATATTATCATTTTATTCAAATTTAATCAAACTAAACTTGAATTATTCGGTCTTAATTTGATACAATTTTTGAAATCGAGTTTAAACTAAAATAATATTTAGATTTAACTCACTAACCCGATTTATTATTAAGTTTAATTCATGATTTATGATACAATCAATTATAGAAGACTTTTAAGTATGATTCAATAATAATGGAGATATGATGAGCTAAATCACTTAATTTTACTTTGAGCTCTAACTTACTTTTGATTATGAATTGATAAGTGGCAATTTAAAACACTTCAAATTTTATTTAATGCATATAAAAAATGTTATTGTTATAATTACTGTTATCAACTTCAAGCACATCTCCTAATTAAGAAATTAGGTTTCATATGAAAATTGGGTAATTTCTTAATCAAAAACTCAAGGTTGTTTATGATATTTTATTGTGTATTTTTGTATTTTTTATGAGAGTTAAGAATAGGGGCTTTAGGCTCTTCAAAAAAGAGCTATGTATTCTTAATCCTCATTAAAAAAACTAAAATCTTGACTTTTTTTTTTTGGTCAAAGAAACGGGGCAAACGTCCAAAAGAAAGAAACTACAAGGCAGTGACGCGGGGCAGAACCACCCCAACAGAGTCGGCAAACAGGAGTGACGATATACCCGCAACAGGCTCACCAAATCAATGAACACCAACTGGAAGACGATAACTATAATTAACTAACCAATCCGCACAACGGTTGGCTTCCCGAAACACATGACGAATCCGAACTACCCAATTTCTAGTCAGCAACTCCCAGATAGCCGAGTGCAAAGGAAGAACGTCCCGCTGCGTGGCAGTCGTGAGACTGGAGACCACCAGCGTAGAATCTATAGTCAAATCCACCCGACTATAACCATGAAACTAGGCCATTGTTAGGCCATGAAAAACCGCCCATAATTCAGCCAGTAAAGCGGAACAGCTTCTCAAAAGTGCACCAAAGCCAACCAGCCAACCCCTGCCAGTATCGCGGAGAAGACCACCGGCCGTGTCCAGGCCGGGGTTTCCAGTTGCAGAGCCATCTGTGCTTAAATTCACCCAACCTTCACTGGGCTTCGGCCAACTAACCTCCAGAAGCCTGCGGTGCCGAGCAGAGGGAGGCGAAACATCCCGCTGGAGCTGTCGGGCCAGCAAGGCGTCACGCACGAGAGAATAAACTTCACCTATAAGATGGGTAGGGGATGCACCGGGGTTAAAACACCGCTCATTGCGCCAAGTCCATAGCTTCCAAAGCACCACATCGAACACCAGAGGCCAATGATCGGCAGTGTAAGACCCACACAGCCCTCGAAGGTTGCGTTCCAGCCAAGAGGGAAAATCACTACGGTAGAACTACTGTCGATCGCTGCCATGAAGAAGTTGATTCCAAATCGTGCGCGCCCTCCAACAGTCCCGAAAAACATGTGCCAATGACTCCTCATGCAGCGGGCAATCCACACAAGCTAGCGAATCAGTGAGAGAGAGTTGAAAGCGCCGGCCATTAGTCATGAGACGGTGTTTGGCCACAAGCCACAAATGCAGCTGGATACGCTTTGGCCCTTGCCATGCACAAATCAACTGCCAGACGGGGCTTTGTGGCGACCACTCATGCTGGCGTAACAGGCGATATGCAGAACGGGTAGTGAAGTAACCAGAAGGATCAAGAGACCAATATAACTGGTCAGCCGCCTGAGAAGGTCGAGGTGGGAAGACTGCAGCTACGTGTAATAGAATCTGGTGGGGAAGAAAGTCCCGAAGGTCAGCCCACACCCAGTTGCCCTGAACATCCACATAATCACGAACTGAACGGGCTAAATGGCCCGCTGGAACCGGTCGAACTGAGTAAGAGAGTAAGGCTCCATTCACCCCGAGAACCCAATGATCAATCCAGAAGCGAACCTAAGTCCCATTCCCCACTGTCCACTTAGCCCCAGCCATTAGCATCAGAAACGTGGCACATATACTACGCCACAGTGGAGACGCCACAGAAGGACTAGGCAGCTCAGGCGGTAGGAGCTGATCAACTTTATATTTGGCACGGAAGACCTGGTTACAGAGCTTGTGCGGTTCCTGAAGAATTGACCACCCAAGCTTCATATGAGCTGTTGCATTCATGGCCCCCAGATGTTTCAACCCAAGTCCACCTGATAACTTTGGTCGACAAACCTGGTGCCAGGAGACAAGATGCATACGGTGACGATCCTCAGAGGAGCCCCAAATAAACCGTCTGCATGACCAGTCCATGTCATGGAGTAAACCTTTGGGAAGTTTAGCAGTTTGCATAGTTTATAGAGGAAGAGCCCCTAGCACCGATTGACATAGGGTGACCCGTCCCGCCATTGAAAGACCCTCCGCCTGCCACCCTGAAAGGCGAGCTTGCATCTTGAGAAGAATATGAGAATAAGTGGCTTTGGTAACTTGTCGATGAAGTACTGGGACCCCCAGGTATGTACCAAGCTCAGTGGTCTGAGCGAAACTGGAGAGACTCGCAATGGTACGACGAACAGGCGAGGAAACATTGGGGGAGAAGTAAACTTTGGTCTTATGTACACTAATGCGTTGGCCAGAAGCGTCACAGAACATATCCAAACAGGCCAGAATCTCACGGATTTGGTCGACAGAAGCTTCAGAGAATAAAACCATGTCATCAGCAAAACAAAGATGGGAGATTTGCAGGCCATTTCTTCCAAACCGAAAAGGTTTCCAGAGGCCAACTCGCACCCGTGTCTCAATTAAGTGGGAAAGGCACTCCAAGCATAAAACAAACAGATAGGGAGACAGTGGGTCTCCCTGGCGGAGTCCCCGAGTAGGGTGGAAAGCAGCAAAAGGGCATCCATGCCATAACACTTGCATCTGAACCATGGAAACACAGCCCATAATGAGAGTCACCAAAGAATCGGGGACACCAGCAACATGAAGAGTGTCCTGGAGAAAAGTCCAGTTCAGGTGATCATAAGCCTTATCCAAATCAACCTTGATGGCCATGAATCCTTTCTTACCCCGAAGGTGATCGAAAGAGTGTATAACCTCCTGCGTGACTACTATATTGTCCGAAATATTGCGCCCCGGAACGAAACTACTCTGATAGTGTCCAATGAGAGAGGGAAGGGCGGCTTGAAGACGGTGCACTAAGAATTTGGATATAATCTTGTAGCTCACATTACACAGTCCAATAGGCCGAAATTGCGAGACTTGCTCTGGAAATTCACATTTTGGGATGAGGGAGAGATACGTCTTATTGATTTCTGGGAGACTGGAAGGATTATGGAATACCCAACGCACCAAATGGAGAACATTAGGCTTCACCAGACTCCATTGGGACTGAAAAAAGTGGGCATGGAAGCCATCTGGGCCAGGCACTTTGTGGGCACCTATGTGAAAGAGAGCGCGGGTGATTTCCAAGTTCGTTACCTCCAAGGTCATGGCGTTCCAAACCTCAAAGGAGACAGGGGAAAGCCGCCAAGGAGAGGAAAAGGAGGGCGACTAGCGACCTCTTCAGTAAACAAGGTGTGAAACAATCTGAGGACGAGAGTCCGTACATTAACGGGCTAAAAAACCCACTGACCCGCATCATCTCGGAGCGCCTCAATGTGAGTTCGCCGTCTGCGCACCGTAGTGGAAGCGTGAAAAAATTTGGTATTTTATCACCCAAACAGAGCCAATCCATCCTAGACTTTTGAAACCAATGCAAGGTCTCCTGACGGGAAATGAGGCGAAGTTCGGCTTGAAGGTGTTCCTCCAAATGAAGCAAAAAAGGGTTAGGGTGAAGCATTAAGGCCCGCTGGACCCCTCCAAGTCGGGCTAGCACTCGTTTTTTACGGTGAAAAATATGGCCAAACACATCTCGGTTCCAGGCTTGCAGACAAGATTGCCACCTGATGAGCATAAGGGGGAGGGCTTCGGAGGCATCCCAGTGGGTCCTGAGAAGGCTAGAGTAATCGGGGTGGGTAGTCCAGGCTAGCTCAAAACGAAAAAGTTTCTCTCCAGCAGGCTGAAAAGGTGGACGCTCAGTACTGATCAGAATAAGGTGGTGATCCAATCGGACCCGGGGTAAGTGCTGAACGATTGTCAAAGGGAATGCAAAACAAAATGCCATGTTACCGAATGCGCGATCCAAACGTTCAAAAACTCGACTATATAGGTGGCTCTCATGACCTCGCCAAGTAAACTTTGGCCCACAAAACCCTAGATCAATCAGTTGGCAGTCGTTCACCCATTGCTGAAACCGCGCACTACGGCGGAAGTCAAAAGGCGCGCCCCCTAATTTTTCCTCGGGTCCTAGCATCTTGTTAAAATCACCCGCCAGCATCCAAGGACGGGTCATCGAACCCACAAAAGTAGAGGTCTTTTTTTTCCTATTTTATTATTTATGAGGGTAGATGTTAGATAGGTGCCTTTATGGCTACAAAGACTAAATGCGTGTATTTTCTTAGCACATATTAAGTTTGGCAAACATTCAAAGGATTTCTTTAACCAATTTTCACACAAGCTTTTGTTTGTACGTTTTTCCATTTAGAAAATGCATGGCTTTTTTTTATATTGTAATTTGTATTCTAATATTTATTATTTTTATATGCTAGTTGTCTAAAAGCATTTATTATATTGTTTAGATTGAAGTTTCCTGTGTTAGAAATTTAGCTTTATGATTATTATAATCAGATTTTTAATATACATATCTAATAAATAAAAATATATGTACAAATAAGAGTACTAAACTTGATCTATTGCAAAGCAAAATCGTAAACAACAAAATTTGATAGATTTGTATTCTTCCAAACTACGATTTTAAAAACTGAATGAATTCTCGTTATGGAATAGAGAAAACTAACAGAACCTTTTTCAGAGAAAATGTCAAGAGAGAATCTAACTTGAAGGCCACAATTTTATTTATAGTCGGTTTTGACTTACAAGCATTGTGGGCCCATTAACCACAATGACTCGTAATGAGCTTCTACATATCAGGCGCATACTAATAATTAATTAATGTTTTTACAAGCTCCATTAATTTATTAAAGTTAGATCATATTTTATTAGGCTTATAACTGAGGTAAAAATCTAAGTACATATATTGATACACGTGGCTCATAAAATTCTAACATCTTGTATACTGAGTGATTAAATGTATTATTTTAACTTTAAAAAATTAAAAATAACTTCGTTTTATGTAAAATTATATTGTTTTACTTAAAAGTTTAGACCTCTTTTCTTTTTTAAATAGCCTAATAATGACTCGAATCTTAATTAACTTAATATAGGTCAGAATGAACTGGGTCAGACAATTTTTGTCAACCCTAAATATGCCTATTATTAGTGACTATTCACATTGTACGCGAGGAAATAAGATAATTCGATAAAAATAAATTATAAACTTCATTTACTTTTTCAACTGACCACTTTATTTGCTTTTTTTCTGCCATGCAGAAATCACAATCCTTCCTTTTCTTTTTGGTTTATAAAGGAAAATAAAACAAACAATTAAACAAACACTCTAACTAATGCAGAGATTTACGGTACAAAACTACATAATGATCAGATTGCAGTTGAGTTATGATTGTAATTGGAGGCTCCTGCGGGGGATGGACTCTTGGGCTTGATAACCCGGCGATAGAAGCCGGCGGCCTATTTACACACTGGTTTTACTTGTAATTAATGGCTTAAATGGTATTTTAATATTCATAAAAATGTTTAAATAATCTTTTGTCATTGTTTATGAAATATGTTGTATTTTGAAAATTTTTAAATAGTAATAAAAAGAAATTGTTTCAATAACTGAATATGTAATTAAACTTACTATTTAATCCAAAGCTCATCCTCTAAATAATAATAGTAAAAAAAGTGTTTCAGGAATTCAAATATGTAAGTAAACTTACTATTTAATCCAAGGCTCGTCCTTGTATATAATAATAGTAATATCTTAAATTTTAATAAAATTAGGTTTTTATCAATTGTTGATAATTGAATTGTTAAATTAACTTCTATAATAATATGATTAAATAATTTTGACCAATGAAATATTAATATGCTTTTAAATAATATTTTGAATATTAATACAAAGTGTATAAAAAGTCTAAATAAATATATACTATTATTTAATTTAATAATAATTAAATGTGAACTAGTTAAAGATACTTAAAATTAAAAAACAATTTACCTATAATTAAAGGTTTAAATTATTTTTAACTTTTTAAGAGATTCAAATAAAATTTGACATTATCTATAATAATATGTTACATTTTAACATTTTTAAGATAATAATTATTGAAATTTTAAATCATATTAAAATTAGATTTTTATTAATTCTAATTGAATTCATTTATATGGTAATAAAATTGATAATTTAGATTAACCAAATATTAATATGATTTTTTTAAAAAAAATTTACATATTGATAAAAAATACGTACCTAAAATTTAATTATATTATTATTTGTGTTATCACTTTTACAATTTATTCAGAGTATAATACTAAAAGTAATAATAAAAAATACTTACTTTTTTTGTGTGTGAAATTTTGAATAGTTATATGGCATAAAGTGATAAAGAGAACTATTTTGTTCTGTTGTGAAATCTGAAATACAAACCCTACTTTGCAAGCTTTTACTTATGAGAAGAACGAGTTGAAGATTATATTCCTGAAGCTGAAAGGCTAGAGACTGCCTTCATCACCTTTTACTTGTCATTTTCATCGTGGAGTTGAATCTTCGACACTATTTTCTTCCCACGGAACAAGATCAAGGAGTGTTATAATAAGTCCATGAGAGATACACTAAATGAAGAAAAAAAGAAAAAGAAAATACGAGTGTACGACTCTAACCTTCATTTCCCTCAACTCCAATGAGGTTTAAGCAATGGTTGTACATGGAGGTAACTGCAAGAGCTTAAGATGAGTAGAGGCCGATGGTTGGAATGTGGGACTGAACTAGGCTGATTCCGATTTAAAGTCTCAGCCCAGGTTAGAATGGACTGGGCTGAACAATTTTTGCAAAGCCTAAACATGCCTAGTGTTGTTAGTGACTGTTCATATTGTACAAGAGAGAATAAAAACAAGTAAACATTGTTCACTTATTCTTCGTTTTAGTGCATTATAATTGAATAGGACATTTGCACACAAAATTGAACTTCATTCTCTTAATTTGCATTACAATATTTGACATAAGTTAAAGTAATCCTAAGATCTACGATTTGGGTAACAACTCTATCGACCAGTTTATTTGCTTCATTTTCTCTAGCAAAAAATTTTGTCTTGACCAAATTAAAATTAGCAAATTACACAAGCATTTGGATTTTCCTCGATAACTCTACCATAGTGATTAGGGTAATA
>JANZLD010000007.1:61814953-61828726 GCA_026413575.1 Erythroxylum carthagenense | reverse complement strand
GTAGCTGCAGCACATCAGGTAACACAATCAATCCTTATATATAAAACACAAAATAATTCTTCATTGGATGTTAAAATTAAAAACTAACGTTAAATCTGTTGAATTTGGATTTAAATTTATACTCAATTTTGATTTTTTTAATTAGTAAAAAATTAAATTTGATTTAATTATAAATAATATTAAATTAAGGAACGATCGGTGAGAATGGTAACAGAAATGAGAATAAAAATAGTGAAAAATGATAATAGATATGATCATTATAATTATGATGGTTGGTTAAAAAGAATGAATGATTAACATTGATAGTTTCTGATTTATTAAAAATATTAAGAAATAAAAATTTATTATATTTTAATTATTTAAGTAATTATGATTTAATTAATTAAATTGTAATTAACTAATTAATTATATTTTAAATAATTACATTTTAATTAATAATATTTTATATTTTAATTAATTTCATTTTAATTAAGTTTAATTATTTTTAATTAAAAGTTTTAAAAATTTAATATTTGTAGGAATCAAAACCATTCCTCCGCAGATTATGGATTAGTACTTAAAATTAAAGTATGAAAAAATTATTCGATCGATTAAAATAAATAATCAACTATTATTATTCTCATATTTCTTAATCAAGTATCTTTAATTATACGACTGAGATGAAGTAAAACAAAGTTAGGACAGAATAAAGGGGACAAAATACCTAGATTATATTTTGTTTCGTTACAGAATTGATTCTTGCGTATCCAACTTGCTTGTCGTTTTCATGCTCTGTTTCAGCTCCACCACTCAGACAAATTCGAGGGTGTCCCTTACGGCTTGTTTCTTGGACCTAAGGTGGGTCTCTAGTTCTTATTGTTTATGGTCACTTCTTTTTAGCCCTTCAACTGTAAACTAGCAAAGTACATTCCTTGTCGTGTGAGACTAAAGATTTTATGTAATGTGGTCCAGGAACTTGAGGAAGTTGGAGCCATGGAAGAATTGGAAAAGGAGATCAATAGGAGGAGTAGGTCATATAAAGGCTAAGATCTAATTAGGCTCCAAGTTTTGTTTAATCATCATGTAAAGCAACCTTGTTAAAATATAGGATAGTGTGTGTTATATATTTTTTATATAGAGATTAAAAATTTCAAAATTGATTTAGTTCAAAATTAATAAATTTAATTAAATTTAAAATTTATACGTAAAAATGTTCTAACGAATAAGTTTGAGTTTGTCTCATTCAAACTGGCTAACGAATAAGTTTGAGTTTGTCTTGATCAAACTGAGTTTCAAGTTTTGTTCAAACTTTTTTTAAATTTTTGATTTTGAATCTAAACCCAACTAATTGAATGCTCAATATTGAACCAAATCTAATCAATTTTTATACTATTCAAGTTAGGTTAAACTTGAACTATATGCCTTAGGCCTAATTGTAATTGAACTTCAAGTCTAAGTCTAGGCAAGCATAGATCGTTCCAACTTATTATTATACTTTATACCTGAAGCTCAATTAAAAATTTTAAATATGGTCAAAATTCGAATGGAGACATTATGGTACGACCGATTTCTGAATTATCAATACACGACAAGAGAGTTTACATTTGAGGTTTTGTTTCATCTAAAGAATGGACAGCAGATAAGAATGTGTACTACTTTGTGTGTAATGGACCAATGTCCTATCGCCAAAGTTATCCATATCTTGATGAGTGTTGGATTACGCTGAGGTGTAATGTCGTATACTTGTTGGGGGAAGAGATACCGGTGACCACTTTTTTAAGCCCAGGATAATATTATTTATTTATTTTACAATTTAATAAATAATATTATTTAAGGGGTCGGGCTGACCTTGCAGTGTACACGTGTAATCATCTACCTCGTATTTTCGAACCCATTTAATAAAAGAATAGTTGGCGAAGATGAGTTACTGTAATGATGGCAATTAGCAGAAAACGAATAGCTTGTCTTGACTAGTTGCTTTTCCATTAAAAACCTCTGTATTTAAATTATTAATTTATTAAATAAGTTAATAATTTATTATATATACCTTTTTTTAATATTAGAGTACACGTTAAAAATTAATCAGTTGTGATTATGGATGATAATGAATTTTCAACTCAATTAATATCCGCACTATCTAATTCGAAAAAATAGATATGGAGACTAAAAAATGGATCTTAAATAAATGCTGAAAATTAGATGTAGATGTGGATATGAATTTAGATATGAGTCTAGTGATAACCCGAACTGATGGATACCTATATCTTACCCGTTTTTTGTTAACCTTAGCTTTTTATTTATTTCTTGAATATTTATGATTAAATATAATAAAATATTAATATTTTCTGAAAAGAAATAACTTTAAAACTTCCACCTTACTCTTCAGTCCTCACATTTTTATCATATTTTGTTTTCTTATAAGATAATAATATTGCAAATAATATGGGGATGGAGTTTTGAATGTTGTGGAGTTCACGTAAAAATAATTTGAAACTTTGGATATTTCAGTCTTTGTTCCGGTTCTTGATTGTGAAAAATATATGTTATCTTTGCAATAGACATTATGATTTTTATTATTTCAATTTTATAGTTTTTTAACATATACAAATCAAAAACTTGACTTATTATTATTAAAGTAATTTTAATTTGGAGCGTTCGCAAAATTCTACTCTTTATATTTTCTAATTAGAAGTTATATTTTTATACGCTATACAACTCGATGTATACACAAAAACTCGAACAATCCAATAAATTTGGATATGGGTAGTAAATCGTAAAAACTGATAGATATGAATATTGGTTGAATCATAAAAAATATATACGAATATAGAAATAGTAATACCCGAACCGATCCCTACCTATTGTTATCTCTATTTGTAATTAGAAAGTCACGTGTTTGAATTACAAAGACAACCTCTTTGTAAAAATATAAAAGAAGACTATATCTATCAATGTCTCTCTTTAAATTCTCACGTAACGAACAATCTTGTGCATCGGGTAAGTTGAGCGAATAATTTGGCATGCATCGGAATTGACATTGCAATCACTCAATACCATCCTTCAATTCAACAAGAATGTATTCCACTTGGTTACTTAGTTCATTGTTTAATCCAAAAGGCACCGAAAGTTGACTTTATGGTCATATCCAAAAAGTTTAAATTAAAAAAAAAAGATTAGATTTAATTCCATATTAAAAAATCAAAATTAAGTTAATTAAAATTAAATTTTAAATTTAGATTGAGTTTATATATATATATATATACATGAGTTGGCATCAAGAGTCATAAGGCAATCAAGTTTGGAGTTGAAATAGGGTTAAAGATAACCATTGAAGCAGTCCTCATGCAGAGTAGTACTTCAATCATATCAGATACAGAATGCTTTCGAAGTCTATCCTGAAGAATATTAAAAGATTGACAGGTCAAGACCTAACTGTTCTATCTCCATTCTGTTTACTTTTATAAAGAATGGTCTCCGTTTTGTGAAATTCTAATGTCAATGACCATGGAATATCTTATCCCTAGCAGAAGAAACTTTTCTGCCTGCAAGTCCAAGATGACATTTGGACCGACCATCCGACATTATCCTATAAAAACTCTGAAAATGGAAACTGGGACCCTGTCGATCTGTTGGCATCTCAACTTAAATTTCAGAAGTCAAAACTTGGAGCCTAACAAAGGTAGGGAATTCAGGTAACTCGGACAGTCTTTAGCATGAAATGTCAAGATCACTTCGTTGTTAAAAGGGATTAACTGATCCAGGAAAAGGAACGGCTAAAAGCCTAAGGACAATTTGGGCCTGTAGGTCCAGTGAAAAGAGTTGAATAGTCTGTCAATTGTCGAACTGCCCAACAATGGTGATCAAAAGAGGACACAAAGCCCAGTCTGTTTGGTTGCTTGGAAAATGAAGGAAAGTTTAGGCAAAAGGGAAAGTGGAATTTCCAATTGGATCCCACAATAACAAACAGGTAAATCAGTTCCTCCTACATAATGAGTTAAACTAAGCTGGATTTTAATTCATTATGCAAACTAAGCATGATAGATTGTTCTAACATTATAGTGACTTTGACTACTTAACTTGGAATGGATACGATTATGCGTAGCATATTCACCTAATGTGTGTTTATAGTGGGGTCAGCATAGGCTTGAGCTCGGAAAAGTTTCATGTCCAAACCTGATCAAACTGAGCTCGACTCATTAGCATATTTATCTACTGTGTTTATAGTAGGGTTGACATAGGCCTGTGCCTGGAAAATTTTCAGGTCCGAGCCTGATCAAACTGAGCTCGGCTTATTAGTAAGTTAGCCTGTTCAAACTGAACTTCTTATTAGCATATTTACATAATGTGTGTTTATAGCGGCGTTGCATAGGCCTGAGCCAGGAAAAGTTTCAGGTCCGCCTGATTAAACAGAGCTCGGCTCGTGCGGGACCAGGCAAACCTGAGAGTATTATACAGGGAGCATCGTCTGATTGTATTAACTTTTGTGCGAATTTTGCAAGTATTTCACCATTGACAATCTCGCTTGAGCTGCAATGTGTCAAGTATGTCCATTAAGAGATCAGAATGCAGAGTCCAGGGCTCACACTTTCTTTGAATATAAACATTCCAAGTGATTCTTTATGCTGTCTGCAGGTAATATCTTGGGAGGAAAAAAGTCCTGAACCAAAAAAGCAGGGATTTTCCTCATCCTTTTTCCATTCTGAAATTGCATCAGGAAAGACCTCTCAGCTTCTCTGCAAACTCAAGGCACTTGCCTGTGGTTATTATCAACTTACACACCAAAATCAGACAAATCGAATGATTCTGAGAACCTGAATCAAGATTGACTATATTCTTTACATAGGCCAAAAAGGCTCATGGAGAAAAAGAGGTATAGATCGGTTCATTAAACCTCAGAATTATTCAGAAACAAAAGGGCAATCTTTCCCCAACATGAAAGGAAAACACTTGAACCAAATTCATCAAAAACTTGGAAGCAAGGTACATGATACATGTATCACTATTAAATTGATGCTAGAAAAGTTGCTATCTGCTAGAGGAACTTGGAATCAAAACACAAACTTACAATAACCACCTATACACAACTTGGAAGTAATACTCTTTATGAGTTATAACCACAAACAATTACCTGAATCTAGCAATCCTAAGCTCCGTTTCAATACCTATCCACCAAAGAAGGAGAAAAACCCACGTTTTTTGGGCTCCTCCTCGACCATAACAGCTTTCATGGTGTCCTGCTCCACAAGTCTCCAAGCAGATTGTTCAAAAGCTAGACCAGCAAGTGTGGGAGGCTTATTTAACACAAGTGGGTAACCTCTGTTTGTGCTCCTAATGACCTCGGAATCCTCAGGAATCATGCCCAACAAAGACAATCCCAACATCTCCTGAACATCAAGCACAGACATCATGTCCTCGCCTTTGATCATGTCTGTCCTAACCCTGTTCACAATCATCTTTATATCCCGAATACCATCACATTCCAACAACCCTGTAACTCTATCTGCATCTCTCAAACTAGTTATGTCCGGCGTCGTCACGAGCACTGCCTCATTCGCCGGCGTTATAGCGGTGATAAACCCTGCATCGATTCCGGCGGGACAATCAATCAGTATGAAATCTGGGCAACCTTCGGGCCTTGCTTTAAGTGCCTCCACAAGCCAAACCAGTGCTTTACCGCCGAATCCCAATGGAAGCTTAGACCTGGGTTTTGAGATGCATAAAAGCTCGAAATTCGACCAACGTTTGTCTCGAACCAGAGCTTGGTCAAGCCTGCAATCACCATTCAGAACCTCCACGAGCGTGTAGTTTACGCGGTTCTCAAGCCCGAGTAGAAGGTCAAGGTTGCGGAGTCCAACGTCGGCGTCGACGGAGACAACGGAGAAGCCGAAGCGA
The DNA here is from genome assembly GCA_026413575.1 of Erythroxylum carthagenense. Lineage (NCBI taxonomy): Eukaryota > Viridiplantae > Streptophyta > Magnoliopsida > Malpighiales > Erythroxylaceae > Erythroxylum > Erythroxylum carthagenense. The sequence continues at coordinate 61,822,855 of JANZLD010000007.1, read as the reverse complement.
GCCAAGGAGAGTCCGACATTGGCGGTGGTGGTGGTCTTGCCAACGCCGCCTTTACCTGAAGTAATCACGACAACACGTGGGGTCTCGCCGGATAGTTCAGGTTTCCTATTGTATTGGAGAAGGGATTGGGTAGTGAAATGGTGATGGGGTCTTAGGGTTTGGGTTTTGGGAGTGAAATGTTTGAATGGTGTAAAGGAGTGAAGCAATGAGGGTTTTGAGCAAGCTGGGATTGGCCTAAGAGACATCATTGAACGAAAAGATTGTATCTTTATGTGTGAATGGTGGGTGGGTGTGAGAGTGATGATTTACCCTACCCCCATAGCCACGAGGAAGATCATTTGAGGAAGAAGACTTTGGGTTTTAGAAGATTTGTGGTTGTGCATATAAAACAAGAGGTTATTGGAAAAGCCCACTTCATAAAATATGATGGACTTGGAATGTGTTAAGCATTTGGGTCAAAGTGACCCATCCAAGTTTTGAATAAAAGAGATTAATTACGATTTTAAGGTGCCTTAGGCTAATCAAAAAATTAAAATTGTTATAAACCTAATTTAGATATCTTAAAATTTTAGTTTTTAATATGTCATTCGGGATAACCTTAGTTAGAGGGTGTTCGTGAAAAACAGAAACCAAAGGTACGTAATGTTGATGTTGTTAGATCATATAAATCGAGAAAGGTTTCTTAAACTTATAGAATATTTCACTAATAACCCTCGAAAGAGCGGGTTTTCTAACCTTGCAAGAGTTAATTACTTAAATTAGTCAACAATGTGTGTGTGAATTTCTCATTTAGTCCTTGAAGTTATTTGTCACTCCACTTGACCTATAATTGAAACCTTCTTCACTATCCAAAGACAATTTGATCTCCAATACCATTTTTCAAGATTCAGAATCTGGACCATCCAAGGAATTTAGAAGCGAGATTGGACGGCCAAGATTAAACTTACTGTGGGGGCCCACTCAACCAATCTGTTCTGTCTTGCCAAGTGGCTTGACGTTAGCTGAGACGTCAATGTACCCAAAACTGAAACGTGTAAAGATATCGTTGGCTAAGACAATTGCCTTCAGTATTACATACCCTCTCTTCGGTTTTACTCTTTCTTTGTTTATATCTCTTCGTATCTTCACTTTATCAAGATCCAAACGCTCTGATTTGTAACCCTAAATTCTATCCTTCTCTTCTCTTCCTGATTTCGACGAGTATAGGGAAAGCTTGAGGCACTCTCACTCTGTCTCTTCCATGTAATGAAGGTTCAAATTTGATGAAGTTTGCGGTGCTTGTCTTGTGTTTTTAGTGGATTGTTTTGCCAATTTCGATCGTACATCTTAAATTTGGTGGCTTTTTGTTAATGGGTTTTCGGATCTGATCTTTGTATAGGACCTTTTGGCTTTTCATGGTTGGAATCTGTATACTTTTATATAAAGTTAGATTGTGAATTGGGGTTGTGGTTAATAAGTGTTGGCACAGTTCTGATTACCGAGTGGTTCTTTGTTCATTTAATCAGGGAAGTATGGTAGGAGATCTTTTCTGGAGTTGCCTACTTGGGACGTATGAATTTCTCTGTTTTTAAATGCTTACCTTCTGGCTAGAATTGATTCTTAATCAGATATGAGTCACAGTTTGTGGGTTGTTAATCTTCCGGTGATTGTGATGTGGTCTTCAATTATTACGTGTATGGTAAAACTTCTAAATCAGAGATATGACGGAAGATTGCTAAAACTTTTAATAAGCTTAAGTGACTATCTAAACCTTACCTAATTCGTTTATTTGTAGTTTGTAGATCTCACATGATTTCATTTCAGTGAAGTTCCATGTATTGATCTGATCTTTTACAAAACCGACCCCTTTTGATTGTATCTGAGCCCAATGTTACTATGGTAACTTCTGTAGCACGTTTCGTTCGTGGCTTTCCATTTAATTTTTTTCTTTTGAAATCTTTCCTTTCAATTGCAGTGATGTTTTAGGCTTTTATCTATCTGCAGTGATCACAAAAATGGAAGTTGTGAATGTCTTGGTTGCCCGTTGCTCAATTGTGTTCTCTGTATGTCTATGTTTACCACTCTTTATCTTGTTCTGATCTGCTGATACTCATGACATTGTCGCATTTCCAACTGCAGTAAAGGAAGGCCATGTGAGCTGCCTGAATCAGAATCCGATCACTGCTGTTATTGCTTTGATTTTTTGTTCATTATATTTTCTTAGTTATAATGAGTAAATGCAAGGGTTGTGGGAAGTTGGGGAGAATGGTGCCTAGGGATGGGTTTGTTAGTGGCTACCATGTTTCCCTTATGTTGTCCCCTGTCGTCTCTGTTTGGGATTGTATTGTTCGAAAGAAGAGGTATTCCTTCAGGCCCGAGTGGGTGTAGTCGTTGATTTTCCTGGTTTTGTTTGTTTTGATTACCGAAACTAGGCAGTAAGTATTTAGTGTTAAACAGAGGACGGAGAAGAAAAAGAGAGACAAAATTATGGGAAAATGTTTAAATGTTAGAAAATATATTCTAGCATAGGTAGAAAGTTGATAAACAGATAGTAATCATAGTTGGCAGTTTCCATGGAGAGCATACCGTGCAATAAGGTGCAACCTGTTGTCAGAAAAGTTAAGAAGAAGCAGATGAAAGGTGAGGTGGACCATCTCAAACGGGCAGAGAAGAAGAAAAGGCGCTTAGAGAAAGCACTTGCTGCGTCTGCAGCCATTCGATCTGAGCTTGAGAAGAAAAAAGAAAAGAAGATGGAAGAACAGCAGAGGCTTGATGAAGAGGGTGCTGCAATTGCAGAGGCTGTTGCTTTGCATGTGTTGCTTGGTGAGGATTCTGATGATTCATGCAATTTTGCTTTAAACAAAGAAGTGTTCACCTCCTGGAACTGCAACAACGAAATTGAGCTAGTAATGGCTGAAGAGAAAGCATGCCTTCCTTACTGGGGCTGCACAAGGAGTTCACTTGAAAGAATTGGGTATGGAGCTGATCGTAAATGGGATGATATCCAAAATGGTGATTGGTCGTTTTCAAAGGATTTTCATTCACCATACTTTGACGGTGGAAGTTGTGGGACTACAGAGTTCTCGGCTGGTCTTATTGCAGCTCAGGCTTTTTCATCCCTTAAGATAGCAGAGGAGGCCTGTGCTGATGCAATTGTCTTCAACTGAATGCCAGAAGGGCTTCATAAGCAGTAATTTGCTTTCTTTGCTGGGTCTTTGGTTTTCTTCAGAATAACACTATTGTATATATTCCCAAGTTTCTCGTTGTCTTGCTTGCATGTTTCTCCTTATCAAACAAATGTTGTACTTTGGTGCTTTCTGTTGCCCGTTGGTTTCTTTCAAATGCTCTTTGTATTCTTGTTCTGGTTGATTTTTACTATTGGAGCAACCTATAGCATCCTTAGTGGGAAGTGGTATCTAGATGTTCTTAGTTATTTTATATGAATCGTAAAACAAATAGCCCTAATCTGCTTGTACATTGTGGAATTTGGAAACAGTTCACTTAATATCATGTAATCGCTGCATTAGTTACATGCTAAGAAGCACGGGCACGAGCACGAACACGGACACGATACTGACACGAACACGGACATGATACCGACACGAGGACATATCAACTTCTAAAATTCGGTAGATACGGACACGGCATATATATATATTATAAAATTTAAAATTAAGAAAAAAAATTCAGAATTCATAATATGATATATATTAATTGATGTGTTTGAAGGCTTTCAACATCTTGATAATTCATACATATTTAATACTTTATAAGCTCCTCTTAAAAAATATGAAGCATATATTCTATGGAGTACATATTTTATTAAGCAATGTTCAAGCGGTCTCTAAACATGTCCGAGTTATGTCTGCCGTGTGTCGGTGGGTGTCCAACATAGACACGTGTTTGATACACAAACGCGGCTCTATTTTGTCTTGTCCGTGCTACATAGCTTACATGACGTTAAGCCTATACCTCAAGGTTTCCTGCTACTTCAATGACTAACAATGCAATCTGCACGGCATAATGTGCACTCTCGTCTCCCCATCACTTCCTTCCTTTGAAGTCAGTTGAGTACAATTCAGGCCAATATTAACTCATTTCCTCGAGGAAATCGACACAACATCTAACGTGGACACAAACATGATTAAAAGCTAATTATAGAATGCCTCATGAATCGCAATGCAGATACCAAATATTATCAACAGTAATATCTGTTGTGTAGAGAACACTTCAAATCAATAGGCTTTTGGATGTACTACGATCCTTTAGACAAACATTAATAAAGATTCGGTTGAAAGAACAAATGAGAATTTTGCAGTTGACACACAATGAATGATACTATTGCCTTTTCTATTATAAGCATTCAATCGTGCCGTATCCAAAGATGCCAAAGAAAGTGAATTTTCTTTCACACCATATTCATCATTGATTCATGTACCAGTAGTTGTTCAGACAATTGTCATCGTGAATTTTGGCCAATTGGTAGATCCGATCTTTGGTCTTGTTGCTACTGAATAAGCACATCTTCGCACTTATTTTCAATATCTGAGCTACTTGATGGTTTGGCACCAGATGTAATCAGGTTCTTGAACCATGTAGCCTGAACTCTAGGGCTTCCTCTGTTTGAACTGCTAGGGGACTTGGGAGCTGAGCCATTGCTTGAAGCAACACCTAAAAGGAAGCGATATGCCACTTTACTTGCTGATACAATCTCTGTCTTAGCTTGTCTCAACTGTGATTAAACCACCCAAAGAAATAAAAAGATGTTAATTGCCTCAACAAAAATGTTGGAAAAGAAAAGATGAAATCCCAAGTATGCTAATCAAAATTTATTAGTGACAAGAAATGGTAAGTGCTGATGATGAATATAATAACAGTTGCCCAAAGGAGATAAAATTCAAACAGAAAACATTCAATTCAAAAATAAGTAGTCATTATGTAGGACAATGATCATGTTAATTGCCTCAACAAAAATGTTGGAAAAGAAAAGATGAAATCCCAAAAGTATGCTAATCAAAATTTATTAGTGACAAGAAATGGTAAGTGCTGATGATGGATACAATAAAACAGTTGCTCAAAGGAGATAAAATTCAAACAGAAAACATTCAATTCAAAAATAAGTAGTCATTATGTAGGACAATGATCAATACATTTTGACTGCTAGTACTAAGTAAATGCTGATCAAGCATAACATATAGGAACAAAAGAGAGCATCTCACCCTTATTGCTGTGTTTCCTGCTACTTCCATAGCAGCATCACCAGCATTAGCAAAGCGATTAACCCAACCTGTTAATAGTACCAGTGGAACACACATTCCAATAGAAACAACATTACTAAGACTATAACTTCAAATCACATCAGAAACTAGAATATAAATGGATCATGACCGATAGAACATCCTGTTTATAATTCATAACTGAGGCATTCTCACAAAGAAAAATGATTCTTTGTGAAATAAGGTACCTGGAAGTTTTGGCACACCAAGTCTCTCACAGAACTCATCGCAGAAGTGATTGCAGTTCTTAGTTAACAAGTCGTATGAATTTCCAGGCCATTCTCTACTCAGCTCTCGCAAGATCTGATTTACCTTAAAGATCGAGAAGTTTGTTCTTCCTAGAACAATGCTCTCACGATATGTATACATCGGATTCCTTTTAGAAGGACAACTGAAAACTCCAGTTCCATGATCACAAAATCCAAATGACCATTCATCATCTCCATATACCTACAAAATATATAGCGTAATCTATTAAACTAGGCATTCAAAGGCAAAAAGATTAAATGCGAATTTGACCAATGTCGAAGAAGTACACAAAATTATGTAATGAACACCATCTTCGTCCTCTTTCCTTCATGTACATGAATCTCTTTCTAGTAACAAACTCCCGGATCTACCCAACAAGATTCTACTGTTGCTTAAAGGCGTGCATTTCAGAGTCAAAACACCCCATCTCGAAGAAAATAGCCGTTAATAGACACAAATACAAACCCAAAATGATCTCATCCTACCAACATTGGCAATTCAATACCGATAGAAATCAAACAGAAGCAAGTACGACGACGACGACAACAACCTGAACAGCGCTATGGAATACGCCACCCAGACCTATCCCGTCCTTGAAGATCTTGTTGATATTCATGATTGTGTTGTTCGTCTTCTCCGACCCACTATTCGTCACATCGTATATATGCAACGTAACCTCCGTCATTGTCACCCAAACCACAGAAACAAATTATAAAAAAAAACTAAACCCAACTCTTAACCCTAAACGAAAATTCAAATCTTCTCCTCCTCCACTCAACTCCCTCTCGCTCCAACACTCTGAACAACCACTCCAGAGCGCTAAGAAGGATGCTTCGAGCTTCGAACTTCAAACTCTACCTTTAACTGTGATTTGATTTCGAAACTTTCATTTCAATTTCAAATCCTATTCTTCTCCGAATTGCTTTTTCAAAAAAAAAAAAAAAATTTCTTGCATTTCCATTTCGAAGTCACTAGAAATGATTAACCGGTTGGGGTCAATTTGTAAATTATAAGACCTTTGAGGGCAACGAGGAAAGGAATATCGGTCACTTTTTGACAACTGGCCGACATTATCAGGAACATGGTTGTATGAATTATGATTAAACGCAGCTGGATACTGGTCCCCATTCCACATCAGCCGACCCGTGATGATTCAAGTTGACCGACAGGTCTCAAATGACTATACTGCCCTTGCTTTGTCCGGTTAATTGTTTATTCAAATCTCTAACCGTTCCGTTCCGTCCCGCCTAAAGTTTTAAAGTTTACAAATTGTTGCATAATAGGCCAAATTTGAAGATATTATTAATAGCATTTTATTCGCAATAAAATTATAATAAGTACATAAATAAATAAAATATAAAATATAACTTAACTTTTAAAAATTATTTTAAAATAAAATATAACAAAATAAATCTATCTCTTTATCTTTATCTTTAGAATCTCTTTAATAACATTTTATGTAATAAAATAAATCACAATACTTCTCTTAATATTAATGATTAAAAAAATTAATCAATTTAACCGATTGAATTATAAAAATTTCTGAAATTTCTGATTTTTAGTTAAATTTTTAACTTTTCGCTTTGATTTTCTTTAATGACCTTTGTTTTTAAAAAGCAATCAATTTATTAATTAATCAGTTAATTTTTGTAAATTAATAAATACTTATAAATTAAAATAAATTAATTAATTTTTAATTAATAATCGTTTTTAATTAAACTTCAAATTTTTAATAAGTAAAGGTAATATCTTTTAATCATTTTTTAAATTATTTATATTTATTTAATCTCTAGCTGATTTTATGATCGTTTAATATCGATTAAACCTTTTAAACCTTAAATTTTTTAAATAATGTTAAGTTAGTATAATTTTTTAAATAATATTGTTTCAAATTTAAATATTTAAATTATATAATAAATTGATATTTTTTATAAAAAGTTAAATTAAAATAATATTATATTTAAAAGAAGATCTAGTTCGATTTTCGTATAAAGCTTGCCTAGTATGGAGCCAACATGATTTATAGACTATTGCATCAATTCGAAAATTTTAGACAGAAGATCATAATTTATTAAAATAGTGAAAAAAATAGATTTTTTATTCGTATTGAGAAGGTTAAAATTATTTTAATTTTAAAATTTTAGGGTTGAATATAAATAAAATTATATTTAAATCTATAAAATTGAAGATATCATTAACAGCATTTTATGTAATAAAAGAAGTCACAATGCTTCGTGACTGAAAAACTTAATCGATATGACTGATTTAATTGTACAAAATCTTAAATCTTCTAATTTTTTATTCAATTTTTAGCTTTTCATCTTGCTTTATTTTTATAACTTTTATTTTTAAAAATTAATTAATTTATTAATTAATCATTCAAAATTTGTAAATTAAT
>JANZLD010000007.1:61790767-61805733 GCA_026413575.1 Erythroxylum carthagenense | reverse complement strand
AGGCCCTTCCTCGACACTCTGATACACCCAGCTCAAGCAGCCTTCATCCCGGGCCGTAAAGCCTCGCATAACATCTTCATCGCTCAGGAATTCACACGACTAGGCGCCTGCGGGAGGGAGGCATGGCAGTGAAATTTGATTCAGCCAAAGCTTATGATCGGATCAATTGGGACTTCCTCCAACGGGTGCTAGTGGACTTTGGTTTCCCTCTCATCTCGATAAACCTGATCATGGATTGCGTCTCCAGCTCCAGGTTGTCCATCATTTGGAATGGCAAGAGGCTTCCGGCATTTCAACCCACTCGGGGTCTTCGCCAAGGGGATCCACTCTCTCCATAGCTGTTCGTTCTTTGTATGGAGAAACTTTCGGGATGGATCACAAGCAAGGTTGATGATGGACAGTGGCAGCCTATTAGCCCGTCAAGCACCGGGCCTTCCATATCCCATCTCCTATTTGCAGATGATGTCCTCCTCTTTGCACAGGCATCGCAAAGTCAGGCTCTAGTATTATGTCACATTATGACCGAGTTTTGTCGCATTTCCGATCTGCAAGTGAACAATGTCAAGTCTGCAGCTTTTATCTCTAGTCATGTTAGTAGAAGGCAACGAACCCGAATTTTCGCTGCTTTGGCTATGTCCTCCTCACAACGATTCGAGACCTACTTGAGTGTTCCTCTTTATACCAAGAGGCGGACCAAAACTGACTATAGGGGTATCATTGACAAGATTCAATCGCGCCTAGCGGGCTGGAAGGGGAGGCTCTTGAACAAAGCGGGTCGCGTGAAACTTATTCAGGATACCCTCACTTCTATTCCCATTTATACGATGCAGTCTACTTGGCTTCCGAGATCTGTTTGTGATGAGATAGACAAACTCGCGCGGGCCTTTTTATGGGGACAACTAGGCCAACGCAAGGTATTCCTCTTTTTCCCTGGCATACGGTGACTACACCAAAAGTATGCGGGGGTTTAGGTTTGAGGCAAGCCTGAGACTCTAATACCGCTCTGTTGGGTAAGCAGTGTTGGGACGTATGTATGGCGAGACCAACTTTGTGGGTACAAGTTCTATGCTCGAAATATCTCCTTGAACAGGACCTTCTCCATCACACTCCTCCTCTGACAGCCTCGGTAGCTTGGAAAGGCCTGATGAAAGCCATGCTTCTCCTCAAAGATGGTTATGGGTGGCGTATCGGTAATGGTACTGACATTCTTTTCTGGCATGATAAATGGCTATTTGATGGTACACTGGCGGACGTGGTCGGGCACATCCCTCCTTCACTCCTAGACCTCCGTGTCAGTGACCTCATATCACCTCACACTGGTTAGAATTTAACTCCTATTGAGAATTTGATTTCGTATGAGTTCTGTGAGCGCATCCGAGCACTCCCCCGCCCCCTCTTGCACCGTGGCCCTGACCGATGTATTTTGTATGATAGTTCCACGGGCGTCTACACTTCTCAGGGTGGGTATGATTTTATTACCAGAGTTCCTTCTCTCGACGATTCGAGTGGTTGACGTTGGATTTGGAAACTCCGGGTGGCGCACAAACACAAGTTCTTCTTATGGCTAGCAACCTGGAACCGACTTCCCACTAACGAAGTATGGTACGAACGAGGTCTTTGTGCTTCCCCCTTGTGTGAAAGTTGTGGTGCACACCGGGAAACTGTCCTCCACCTTCTCCGAGATTGCCCTCGTGCCAAGCAACTTTGGGCAACAGACCCGCACTTTCATCCGACTTCTTTTTTTAGTGAGCAGCTCTCTTTTGCGTGGCTTAAAGCCAATTGTGTCCCACCTAACGGGACCGTCCACTACCCGGGGCGTTTTCTTATTACTTGCTGGGTCATTTGGTGCACCCGCAATAAACTAGTGATTGAAGGTATCCAATCTACCTTGGCAACCCAACTTAATCAGGTACACTTCCTTTATAGCGACTTTCTTGCAGCATTCGCCATTGACGACACCAGGTTCCCTCCACCTCTGCCCCCGCTCTTGATTACTTGGATTCCTCCTCTGACTGGATGGCTCAAACTCAATGTTGATGGGAGCGTTCGGGGTCCCTCCAGACAAGCCGGGATTGGCGGCTTGCTTCGAGATAGCACAAGTCTTTAGCTAGCGGGCTTCTCCTGTGGGGTCAGTATTACTACCATCATAGTTGCGGAGCTCCTCGCCCTTCGATATGGGCTCGCATTTGCCAACAATTACTCCTGGGCCGGCCTTATGATCGAATCCGACTCCAAGGAGGCATTGCACTGTCTCACCCTCCCTGATGATATTTTATTCTTTCATCCTCTGGCTCATCTTATACATGATATACGCTCCTACCTGGAAAGGACTCCTCGATACAACATTGATCACGTGTTTCGCGAAAGTAATCAATGTGCGGATTTTTTAGCTCGTCTAGGCTCAGGATGCCCACATTAGGAGAACGTCTAGAGTACACCCCCACCTGGTCTTCATCACTATCTGCGCGCTGATGCGCAGGGTATAGCGTTTACTCGTTAATTTGTTTAGTTTGTTCGTCTGTTGTAACCAAAAAAAAAAAAAAAAAGGCTATTGTCATCCCCTCGTCATAAGAAGATTCGATCTTGATACAAAGTTAATGGTCAAAAATTAGTTCCATTTACTTAATCAATTTGGACCTCTTGTTTTTTGTACTTGCAGAATCTGCAACAAAGTAAAAGGACAAATTAAAAGATGAGAAACTTCGTGTGAACATGAGTACGTCTTGCATTGAAATGTGTGATCCTTGGTTGGAAACCAGTTCTCGTTACAGTGGTACATCCATGTTTCACTTAATCTTTGGTCTTCCTTACCTTAGACATTAAGAACAAGTTTTAAAAAATTTAAAATTTTTAAATCACGGGTATTGAATACTGTTGATCCTTGAACCGTCTCATGACCAACTTCTTGACAAAAAATGTAACATAGGCCGACACTTGTTTTGTCTTCTTCTTATTTTTGCCTATACAATTACAGGCGGCGATAAAAGTATTCACCAATCCAGAGAAGTCCCCGTCGTTAGCTCCATAAACAAAGGCAGGAGACTGGGAGAGATGGTTTCAGGAGCTGAAAGTGGTGAAACAAATGGAGCAACTCTTTTCCAGTCGATTCGATCAGGAATAAAGCTGCTTGTAACAGTAATCTTTCTTGGGTACTTGATCATCTGGTTGATGATGCCTATGCGCATATATTATCGACACTGGTTTCCTAAGATTAGTGCGAAAACAAGGTCCACATTCTTGGGAGGAGAAGGTTCAGTTCCTGTTCCTGTTCTTAGTTCCCAGTTCCCATTAATCTCTATTTTTCAGAACCTGAAGAGGCGAGTGAATAAGTTCTGTGATGCTGTTCTACAGGTTCGTGGTTGTTAATCTATACTTTCCCTGTCCTCCTCATAGCTACACTGGCGTGTATATACCTCCATCTGGGAAAGAAAATTCCTGACGATAGCTTCAGGTAAAGTACTGCTACTGCTCTAAAACTTGTGTGCTCTATATATATGATCAGTCTCTTGTAATCTGACTATCTTTTCATGGACACAGCAAGAATGATGCTTCAGGTTCAGGTTTTGGGTGGTGGAAACGAACGGCGGTCGTGAAAGGTCCCCTTGGAATCGTGTCCTGGATAGAGCTGACGTTTCTTGGCATGTTTGTGGGATTACTAGTGTGGACCTTAGCTTCTTACTTGCACGGAATGTTTGAAACTAGCGTTCAAGACGCTGAACTCGCAGGATTACAAGTGTAAAGTTCTCCTCACAGGCTTTCTTCCTCCTCCATACATTGCCTATCTTTCACAGATTCCACAGTCCCACAATTTTTGTCCCGGAAGCAACCTGTTTTGTCTTTTTGAGTATTATATTCGAAGTACTTGTTTATGTTTCTATGACCTTGCCTATTTTGTTCAGGTGGGAGTATAAATTGGACTGTGTAGGACTGACTTTGGGCCTTGTGGGATACATAAGTATGGCCCTACTCTTCTTCCCAGTTACCAGATTATCGTCCATATTGCAGTTTCTGGGCGTGACCTCAGAGTCAAGCATCAAGTACCATATATGGATGGGTCACATATGCATGATTCTGTTCACTGCTCATGGCATCTGTTACATTTTATTTTGGGCCAAAACCCATCAAATGTCAGAGGTAAACTTTTTATTTTCCGTCAACTGTTTTATTCATTATCGGGTTGGATTTAAAATTCAAAGTTGGATTGGATTTAAGATCCAAACTTGAGTTAGATCATATTTGATCTTGTTTTCGCTTTCTTGGATATTCCATAACTAGAATTTGAGTTAGATCTCGTGTTCTAAGTCTAATCTGATCTTATTTTGCATATCTAACTTACTCCAAGTTGACTGCATTCCAATTTCTCAAAGAAGAAACTTAAGAAGTTGATTTTGTGTTTTCACTTGGCAGATGCTCAAATGGGACAAGTTCTCTATTTCAAATGTTGCAGGAGAAATTTCTCTGCTTGCAGGATTGGTCATGTGGCCTACAAGCCTGAAACAATTCAGAAGAAAACTATTTGAGCTCTTCTTCTACACTCACTACTTCTACATTCTCTTTGTTGTGTTCTTCGTGTTCCATGTTGGCTTCTATGGTTCTTGTATCATCCTTCCTGGTTTCTATCTCTTTTTAATAGATCGATTCTTGAGATTGTTACAATCTCAACAGAAAGTAGCCCTAGTCTTTGCGCGAGTTTTGTCATGCGAAAGTGTAGAACTCAACATTTCCAAGCTTCCAGGTGAGTTTTTGATCCATTTTAATGGAATAGTGGCTAAATTCCATTGTCTGAACATCATTGTTTGTTCTGCCAGGATTGAGCTACACTCCTATGAGCAGTATATTCATAAACGTGCCTAGCATTTCCAGGCTACAATGGCATCCCTTTACAATTACCTCCAACAGCAACACAGATCCTGACAAGCTAAGCATAATCATAAAAAGTGAAGGAAGTTGGTCATCAGAATTATACAAGATCCTATCGTCCCCTTCACCAATCGATCGCCTGGAGCTCTCTGTCGAAGGACCCTATGGACCACCTTCAACCCATTTCATGAGGTGCGTATATGCCCCAGAGCCAACCAGAATCTATCTTTCCATTTTCAACCTTGAATTGTCAGAACATTCCCGGACAGGACTAACATTTGTGGAACATGAAAGGGGTTACAATCTTAAAAATATATTAAAAAACAAGTGTTTTTACTGAATACAAGAGGGAAATTTGTGACAGGCACGACGTGCTTGTAATGGTGTGTGGAGGAAGTGGCATAACTCCTTTCATATCAATCATCAGAGAAGTCATTTTTGCGGCCAACACAAAACCTGACAGGACCATCCCAAGAATTCTCCTGATTTGTGCTTTCAGGAAATACGTTGACCTCACCGTTCTGGAGCTCATCCTCCCAATTTCAAGCACCAAACTTGACATATCTCATTTGCAGATACAAATCGAAGCTTACATAACCAGAGAGAAAGAGATCAATACAAGTCAGCAGTTGGCCTCCAGAACCATATGGTTCAAGCCAGCTTCTTCTGATGCACCAGTTCATTCAATTCTCGGCCATAACAGTTGGCTCTGGCTTGGAGCAATAATTTCAGCTTCTTTCATCATCTTCTTGCTTATCATTGGCATTCTGATCCGATGTTACATATACCCTATTGACCATAACACTGATAAAATATATCCTGCTGTTCCAAAGTCTGTTCTGAACATGGTAGCTATATGTTCGTCCATAGTGATGACTGCTTCTGTGGCATTTATTTGGAACAAGAAGCAGATGGCAAGTGAAATTAAACAGATTAAGGATATGGGTGCACAACCATTCAACACACAGAAGGATTTGGAGAACATGGGAGATTACCAGTCTCTTTTACAGGTCACAAATGTGCACTTCAGCGGAAGACCAAATCTGAAAGGTGAATGTGCATCTATCCCACCTGCACTTGATCCTATATGTTCTAAAAAGTCTAAATTCTGACATGTATATCTCCACTGAATCTTATGCAGATAGATTGATGAAATGTGAGGGAAAGAGTGTGGGAGTTCTAGTAAGTGGACCAAAAGGAATGAGGCAAGATGTTGCTAAAATTTGTTCATCTGATGTATCAGGAAATCTCCATTTCGAGTCCATAAGCTTCAGTTGGTGAGACGAAGATGAAAGAGTGCTAGACTCCAGGTTCTATTAAGCTATACCTGGACAGGACCTTAATGTATAGTCATATTTATTCTTGCTTATAATATCCCTATCACTTTGCCATATGATTCACTATAAATCTTCCAAGATAGACAAGAGATGATGAAATCAAATTGTCCATTTCAGTAGACTTCCTGGTTTCCAACTTACCACCAAGGTTCAGGAATTTATTTTACCATGCTTCGACCTTCAGTTCAACAGAAGCTAGAAATGGTAGAAACCACAGACACTAAAACATGATACACAGAAAAACCTTGCAGATCTCTATTTATCTTTTATACATGAAGCACCTCAGCCAGACATTACAATAGCAGGTGTTGGCTGGGTGAAGATGACGACAATGGGAAAAAAACGAAGATATGAAACAGATACAAAAAACTGAATCAACTTCTAACTTCTTAATGCAAAACTTCCTAAGCAAGTCATAAGGGGTAAGAAGATAAACAATTAGTAACTCCTATTAACTACGTAAAACCCATCATGTGTAATCAACGAATTTGAAGGTTGCCCTCTTCGTTGAGATATCACAGCGCAAGGCAAGCACCATGTGAATTAATCTGTACACCTTCTGTCACTAAAAAAAAAAAAAAGCCTATTCTTTATTAACTCTCCTAAGTGCATCTCTAGTTCTATCAGTTATCCTGCAGCAGTTAGCATAATCATGAGTCATTAGCCACAATAATCTTTTATGTTACCGAAATCCAGCACCTTCAGTGTCATATCACCCCACCCAGTGAAACATCTCATATCTTTTGTTACGTCTATTTCCATCATCTACACCTTTCACATTCAACTTACCTACCACCATCTCCCATTTCAGGAAATTTTCTAGAATGCCTCCTTGGACTAAATTGATTGTAGGAATCTGACTTGAGGGTGGGACGAGCATAGCTAATCCTTCGACTTTCATGAGACATTTTTGTTGGAAATTTTCTTCCTCTATAGTTTGGCAATGCACCATTTCGCTCATCATACCATTTAGAACTATGGTGTGATGAGAAACGATTTCTTGTTGAGGACTTATAGCCATCTTCACAAGTAGCAGCAAAACGCTTCTGAAATGGCAACTTAAGTCTCTCTGCTCTGGCATCTGATCCGTAGACCGGAGACCTGCTCTGACATCTTGAATCCACATTTTGCTCCCTCTGCAATGCATATGTAGCTGGTGAATGACACCTGGATCTTGGAGGAGATTTTCTGCATGCTAACCCATAATGATATCGTCCTCTACTGAGGGGAGATATGCTTCTTCTATCTCTCTTTGGCAGCCAATGTGGCAGATGATTAGGACATTCAGGAGTCTCCTCAGGTATGAGTCTGTTGTATTCCTCTCTAATGCCTCTGCCAAGCTCTTGTCGATACCTTTTAAACTTACTCCTAGTGGGAACAAAATCTCTAACCGGTAATAATCTTCTAGTATCCATGGTGTAGTTATAATTCCTGATGACTGGAAACCTCCTCATATTATGTTCATACCCGTCACGAGTAGAAGAGTTCATAAATTGCCTGTGGTTGCAGCTGAAAAACCATGTATCTTCAGGCTCTGAATAATCAGAACCCCATCCACGGCCCTCTGTGGCACTTCTTGGCCTAGGTGGACAAAAGCAATAAGGGCTCCGAGAGGAAGGAGAGTATCTTTGATCAGCATCCCAGTAACATGTTGGATGATTGGCAAATCGACCTTTGCCTGGGCTTTGTGCACAAAAATTAGAAGTAATTCTATCCCTTTCCAATAACTTTTTGGTAGTATCCCCTGCTGCATCTCTACAATATACACCAACAAAACTATCAGCACTGAAACATATGATAGCAATCAGCATGTGGGATACACGTAATGGAATAGAAGAACAAGGGCAAAAATTTCTTAGCAATGTGAAGGCGAAAGAATCCAGAAGTCACCTGTTCTGAAGTGGAATGTCATCCTTAAAACGAATAGCATCAGGCCCTTCAACATTTGACAACTCCTCCATACTCAATGGCACTGATAAACCAGCTTTTGATGAGCAGTCTTTGTCAGTAGTCACATTCAAGGTCCTTGTCCCAGTGCTTGCTGAATCATCTCTTCGAGAATCTCCTGTCCTGGAATTTTCAACTCTTATCACATTATCAGTTCCTCGACTAGGTCCTCTCACAACCTTCATTTCCTTTCCACAATCCAAGCCAGAGAACCCTTTTTCCTCAAACTCAGATCCATAGTCCAACTGTTCAACACCCCAATCCTCTAATTCACTATCATCCCTGCAAAAAAGTGGATCAGATTCCCTCAACTCCCCATCCTCAAACTGTGAATCATAGCCATCCTGAAGTCCAGAAGTATTTCCAGTGGCCACTTTAGTGACATGATCAGTTTGGTAACTGTTGGATTCATTGCTCTCATCAGAAGGATCTTTGACAAATTTGCTGGAAGTTTTCACATCAGCAAAATCAGAAATTGAAGGCTCCTGGATAATACAACTTGGAGAAGAGGCAAATAAGTCGCTATTTCTGTAGTCGTCGTCAAGCTGTTGTTCAATCTTATTGTCCTCTGTGCTTGATCTGTTAGTGCAACTGGTTAAACCTTTCATATCTACTGAAGATTGTTCATCAGTATGCATACTTGAACAGACTAATCCATGCGGATGGCTCTGACTAATTTCTTTATGTTCCTGCTGGTTATCGGAAGGACCCAAATTTTGCAGCTTGCCATTTCTGCGGATGGAGACATTGTGTAAACAGTCAACTAGAAAATCAGTTTTCACACTCTTACAAGGCACATTATTCAAGTCAAAAGGTAATCTATCATCCGTTGATGATTCAGATTTCTTTGCTCTGGTTTCATTTCTAGCAGAACACATAGGAGATATGGAAGTAGAATTATTGACAACAGATGGGGCTTCCATTTTATCTTTTGGGTAGGAAGCAGTTTCTTCGACAACCACAGCAGATGTTGATGATGAACCAGCTCCTTCTTGTATTGGTTCTTCCAAGAGTGAACATTCTTCAACAAGATCAATATTCTTAAATAAACTGTTATTGCAGGCCACAGCAGCAAGTATCTCAATCCCAGAGAAGTCTTCAACGTTTTGAAACTGACTATCATTTGTTTCTGAAATCATACTAGTCGCATCTGTTGCCTTGGGAGTATTATCACTTTTTCTACTGTGGGCTTTGCGATTTAAGTTAAGTTCAGGCACTTCAAAGTAACGAAGTGGGCACTGAGATGTTAAGGAGGTAGACTGTGCCATAAGTCTCCTCTTCTTAATTGGACCGCGTTCTATTTCTTCACCAAATCGACGCCCAAGGACAGCCACACCATGCTGCCACATAGACAAATATGCCTCAGAAATTCATGCAGTCGGATGTTACGAAATCAATAACCATTAATAGAGCAAGTTACAAAAAGATTTGTAGTTCGATTTTGAACCTTCTCAGTATCTGACACCAATGTAGCATCTGCTTTGTTAGGGACATCATCTAACAGCTTGGAGCCCATGTTGTACTTTCTATCAATTGATCTCCGTGTACGCCTCAGGCAACTCCTATAACGCTTTGCCACTGTCTTCCAAGTCAACTCAGGATTTATGAACTTAATAAGTTCCAAATCCAATGTACTCATCATGCTTGTGGAGGCCACAATTCCTATTCCAACAACTGAAGTTCTATCACCACAATTCATACAAAGATATAGTGGCTTCTTGTTTTCAACTTGACGCCAGAGCATAAATAAAGCTACCAGCACAAGTAACGTATTTAGTCTGCCAAAAAAGTGTCGAGTGCAATTAAGCACAAGTAAGTACAACCAACCACCTAGGTGATTTCATTTCTCGCTTGTTCTACTGCGTCTATGCTGAAATCAAAGTTTTCCAGACACAGGTAAAAATATTGGCAAAGATAAGAATCCCAACAGCTTACTTTTCAGTTTCCTCCAAAAGATGGATTTCAAAGAAATGGCTGCAAGGTTGGAGCCTCTAGCTTCCACTGCTCTTCTCACCTGCAAATATAAAGTTTGGATAAGAATCCAGAGCAGTCTGAGAAATGGAAGAGAAAGCAATAGCTATTCTAAGCACATCGAATCTAGAATTTTACACTTTATCATGCCAAGAATCTCATAGGACTCCCTAGTAAAATTCTATAAGACAGTTAGACAAAAAGTGTTTTCAGTTAATTACTTTGAAATTCAGGGAAAAAGCTCCATCCAATCATATTAAACCATAGCAAAAGACGATCCAAGTAAAGAACCAGAAAACAGAACATTTGATCTATGAAATACGGGAACCAAACAGGTTCATCATCATACTATGTCGTCACTAAACTATATTTCCACCGTAATATTCTTCGTCTAGATCAAGGTTGTTTCAGCACATGCAAAATAGACCAAGCAAACGCAACTGTATCCCATTGGAGATATCCAATCAAATCACTACTCCAACCATAGACTAGGGCATAAATGATCTAAACCCAATTTGATCCCATCTTTCAAGTACCACCAATTTGATCCCATCTTTCAAGTACCACCAAGTACCACCAATCTGATCCCATCTTTCAAGTACCACCAATTTGATCCCATCTTTCAAGTACCACCAAGTACCATCAATCTGATCCCATTCCTTTCTTCAAAACCGATTAACATGAAAGATGACCTTTTGATTACCACATAAGATCCATAGATCCGATCAGGAAGACGAGAAAATGATATTCCCAGATCACCATCTATAGATCCGACCAGGAAGACGAGAAAATGATATTCCCAGATCACCTAAAAACAAGATTTAGAACAGAAATAAACACCAATTATGTCATTAAGGCTCCACAACAATAAATAGCATAGACCCAATTCGATCCAGTCAATAAATCAAATTTCTGCCCTCGGTAACAAGGAGATAAGCTATCCAATTACTGAAGCTATTTCCCACGACCGCCATGGCTAAGCATTTCACGAAAATCAGAACACACCCTCATTTCAAATACTCCCTCAACAGAGTCGCATAGTTCTAAACATGTCCAAAACAACAACTGACTCCTACTTCTTCGTAAATTCAAATCTCAAGATCGAGGCTTCTTGAGCCTCACTGCACAATAAAAATGTACAGACAAAGAAGAACCGATCTTCACTGGGAACCAGAAGTCGCCGTAGCTTGTGACTTATCAATCAAGCTCTTCAGAAACTTGGACTGACTACTAGATTTGCCTGTCCCAATGAGATGTGCTTCAAGCTTCTCATTCTGAAGCCGACAAGTCGGATCGGGTAGGTCAACCAGAGAGAAACAAACACCGCACCCACCATGGTCTCATTCCTACAGCAGTTTCATTTTTCATGCTTAAAATAGAAATATAAATCGTACGAATCAAAACTTATACCTTTTCTCTCTTCAAGAATCGCCGAGCTTCGTACACGATTGATATGAAAACCAAATCAAAAATATTCTTCCTTCTTCTTGATCTCCACCTTTCTCTCAGAGCTTTTATTTCCGCTCTGCCGACGATCAAAGACCAATCTCAATCGTTTCGAATGTGGAACGTTCGATTGCCGAGCCTTTAAACGCCGACTGTAGACCAGCTAACTTCTGATTATTCTCTCCCTCTTTCTAGCTCTTTCAATCTCAAATCCAGACCCTCGCGTGGATCGACGCCACGAAGGCCCTATCGCCACGTATTTATTGGAGACTTGATTCCGAAGTTACCCTTGCGAGTTTCCGCATACTACCTAGGATTTGTCCTCCTCAGCCGCTCTGTCCCTTGTCCTATTCCGTCCTCGGAAAAGGACATAAAAAACAGAGGATGTTCCTCGGAAGTCACAAATGTAAGTTCTTGTTTGGGAATCAGCTTAATATATTAGTTATTAGCTAATTTTATCAGCTAATCTACTAGCTAATTTTTTCAAATGATAGCTAATTACATTAGTTATTTGTTAAAGATATTTAATAAAATTAATTATTTAATATTAATTATTTATGTGTAAAATAATTTATAAAAACACAACTTTAAAAAAATTATAAAGAAAATCAGATTTACCTTCTCCATTTTAACCCTTCACATTTTTATTAATTAACGAATATATGCCTTTTATTTTATTAATAATTAATAATTAATATGATAATAATATAAAAAAATTGTCAATTTTATTTACTACATAATAATACTAACATACAAGATGATTAATTATTCATATTTTATTTATAAGACATATTTTATAAATAATTGTTAATTAATTTTTATTAATAAATAAAATTTATATTTCTACAATTTATCATACTTAGATCATTATTTACATTATACAATTATTTATTTATAATTAATAAATATTTTTACTATACTTTATTAATAAGTAACAATATATTTGTTAGTTTTATATGATAATAAATTAAGCCTTTATTAACTTTTTATTTATTATGTAACAATATTAACAAATAATATGTTTATTTTTTATTTTTATTTATAATTCATATTTTGTAATAATAAATAATTAATTTGATTTAATGATTTTTATTATTAATATTAATTACTTTATAACAAAAAATTAGTGTCTTCTTGTACTTTTGTCTCTTGCCTTTTGTTTTCATTTTTACCTTGTAACTTCCTATATCGTCTCTCTCTTCTTTTTCATACTTTACTCTCATTCTCTCTCTCATGGCCTTCATCTCTTTTTGGTTAGATCTAGATCTCTCATAGCTTTCATCTCTTTTTTGTTAGATTAGCCACATGGCTCCATCGTGTACTTTTTATATGGAAGCGTCAGAATTCTCTCATACCATCAGATGACTGAATTGGCTTTAGGTTTAGAGATGGGTAAGCAAAGGTTTCTATGGGTGGTAAAGACCACAAAGGATGAAGATCCTTTTGATAATTTACCCAAAGGGTTCTTAGATAGAACTAAAGGGCGTGGTTTGATGGTGCCATCTTGGGCACCATAGGCACAAGTGTTGCGTCATGGTTCAATCAGAGGGTTCGTAACCCACTGCGGTTGGAACTTGATCCTTGAAAGTATAGTGAATGGAGTGCCTTTAGTCGCTTGGCCACTTTATGCTGAGCAGAAAATGAATGCGGTTCTGCTAACCTAGGAAATCAAAGTGGCACTGAGTCTTAAAGTCAGCGAAAATGGCCTCATCATACATGAAGAAATTGCCAAGGGTGTGAAGGATTTAATGGAAGGCGAACAAGGCAAAGAGAAGAGAGCAAAAAGTGAGAATAGATGAATGATCTTGAAACTGATGCCTTCTTCATCTTTGTCTGTCAAATTGATCTGGAGAAATAGAATTTGGTCTCATAGAGAGGTTGGCGTTGGGTATATAATTGGATATGGATGATTAAAACTTTAGTTGTTGGATGAAAAAGCTCCTATACAAGAGCGTTTCCATTTTTGACAATTCCTCTTCAATAAGCTTATGAAAAAGCTGTTATCCAAACAACTTTATCAGCTATTTGAAGAGTCAATCAACTAAAATTAACTAATCAGCTAAAAAAATAGCTAATTAGAGTGTAACCAAATAGGACCTAAGTTCTACAAGTGCCATCATATAAGGAGGAATAGATACAGGAGCAGTACCTGAAACTACCTCAATGGTGAACTTTGTCTCTCTATTTGGTGGCAATCCCGGTAATTCATTAGGAAATACATCTAGGAAATCCCTAACAATGGAAATATCATGTAATGTCTGTTTAACTCCAGTATCTGTCACTTAGGCTAGAAAGGCCTCACTTCCACCTCTAATAAGTCTACATCCGCATATGGTTGAAATTAGTCCAGCTAGTACCGCTTGACTAACACCTCGAAATATAGCTCTCGATTGATTTAGAGATTTAATAACAACCTCCTTGTTGTAACATTTCATCACAACCCTGTGAGTAGTAAGTTAATCTATACCTAAAATAAGGTCTAACTCCTCCAACTGCGGTACTATCAAATTGGCTTTTAATTTAGCCTGGTCAATCCGGATAATACATCCTCTACATACCTCCTCAATTACTGTATTACTATCGACTAGAGCACTCACCTCTAACTCAAACCCTAACGTCTCTCTCTCTCAAAATGCAATTAAGATGCTAGGTGTGCAGTAAAAAATGAATGGGTAAATACTAGATCCAATAATGCAAATGCCTCAAGGTCAAAGACATGTAATGTACTTGCAATAACATCCGGAGAACTCTATGCCTCCTGTCTGGTGATAGTAAAAATCCTGGCCTAAGGCTATGGTTGATAACTCTGTACCTTAGTCCTAGGTACACTAGGGCTTGTTGAGGCTATCTTGCCTCTACCTTTGCCTCTTTGTCCAGCTCCACTAACTCTAACAAGTTGGGCAGCTGTCTCAAATACTGGTCCAATTGCAGTAGCTATACTCCAATTAGTCTAACTACTACAATCACTTGCAACCTAGAATATAACACACTCTACTAACTCTAACGGGTTGGGCAACCATCTCCAATTTGGGGGTTTAGGATGGAATATAAAATGATACACTATATTACATTATAAACTCTTCATCCAAACAACATTTCATTATATTACATTATAAACCCTTCCATCCCTCCCAAACAACAATTTTCTAATATTACATCCATTTATGTTCTCACAATGATGTGCGTTTTTTATTGCATTTGAATAGTAACAACTTGAAAAAATTAAATTATTAAGATTATTATTAAAGTTATTGTTGGACCCCGAACTTTGAGTGACAATTTGATTTAGTAATATGAATGATTCAAGTGGATGAGTTGATTGAATTAAAATTGAAAAACAAGAATTAAAAAGAAAAAGTGTGAAAATTTGAAGGATTTAGAAAGTTTGACTTTTTGGAGAGAGAA
>JANZLD010000007.1:61769576-61782812 GCA_026413575.1 Erythroxylum carthagenense | reverse complement strand
TATAAATGAAGATGATATGTTCATTTTTAAGTTTACCTCAACAGAAAACACTCGAAAGGTGCAAGAGCTTAGTCCTTCCTCCACTTTGACTCGTTCCCCGGTATCTTTCTGCAGCGTCGACTCGATCGACTCCAGCAACGCGCTGTAGTAAGAGAGCGTCTCGTTCACACGTGCCGGGAATGGGGCAGTGTTGGTGTTCATTTCTTGCTCCACTATTGTCACCACCCGCGGAGATAGCTTCTTCACGCGCCGGAGAAGCTCGTCTCGTGGATTCTCTATCGAGACGCTCTCGTCTGGCATTCGATATAGTTTGAATGCAAAGTTGACGGCCAACGGCTCGTCGGGTTCGCAACCCAGCGAGTCGCGACTCAGATCGCTGAGTCTACAACACACCACGTAGAAACGTAAGGCAACTCCGAGTCGGTCCGCTACTTGACTCAATTTGTCACCAACTAACTTTAACCTCTCTTTCTCTTCTCCGCCAATATCGGCTAAAGCAGTGATCTTGAGGGTCATGGGAGTTTTACCCTTCCAACGCTCCGAGAGTAGATAGAGAAGATCCATGTACTGGGTTCCTTGGCCTATATCGAAGTCGATAACGTGAAACCCATCTTCGCTTTTTGGTTGTTCAACTGAAGCTTCGAGGATTGCGTAGTTAGCAGCCATTAAACCAAGCTTAAAACAAGGCGAAACCTCGTACAACAACTGGGTCGAGCCGAAATGTTCCTTGCTGTAAAGCTCCGTAACCGGAGGGGGGTTCTCGGTCGGGTTAACCCGAGATTTCAACGCCGTTAACATGTAACCCATCAATCTCTGCTCAGAACTCTCTTCGGGATTTGAAACCTTAGCCATACACTTCAGGATCTCAGTTGCAACATCGAATTTTCCTTCTGAAATTGCCGATGCAGCTTCCACCAGGGTCTGTTTTGAACAATTCGGGACTGGGTTAGTCACGGAAGTTGTCGAGGACGAGGACGAAGATGGAGATGGAGCCATCGGGTTGGGACTCGAAACGCTGATGAGACTCTGTATTGTCTCAGACCACTCGCTGTTGGGATTTGTTATCGCAGATACTGCATCACCTTCCTCGTCGTTGTCATCCAACAGCTGTTTCTCTAATTCCTCTAACTGATTCTTCATCTTCTTCTCACTGTCCTGTCCCATCACAACCGTCCCTCCGACTCTGGTCTTGTAATTGACAGCGTTCTTGTAAGATATACCTGGTAACGTCTGGTTTTGCGAGTGAATGGGCAGACCAGAGCCAAGATTCGTCGGTTGAGGCCTGACTTGTTGAAGAAGAGGAACACCGTAATGTTGAGAAATGTTGGGGAATTCAGAAGACGCACTAGCGGAGAATTCAAAAGGAGAAAGTGTTGAAATCGGAGAGTTTAGTTGATACATCCTAGGCTTCACCGACCGGAGCAGGAGTCCGTTCAGTGCCGGGTTAAGACTCCCATGTTGCTGTTGTTGTTGCTGCGCCTGAAATTCAGCTAGAGTCCGCTTTCCGATCATGCCTGGAGGTGCGAAATTAGAATTTCCCATTCGGTGTTGAACGATCTGCGTTGATGGGTCTACAAGCATTTGAGAGAGCTGGTTCCTATACGTAGGAGGAGCAGGGTTGTTGTTCGCAGCAGTATTCATGGTGGTGCTCATGGATCGACCAGCGAGACCCGAATAGAAATCTGGGCCACCACCGGAAAACCCAGAAGCCATCTCCAACACCACTTCTTCTCTCTGCCGTGTACAAAGAACTAATCAGAAAGCGCTGCAGAACCTATGAGAGTCCAGAGATTCTCATAGAACACGAAACCAAATCAGAAATATCAAGGTATTGGAGAGGTAGAGGGAGAATGGAAGAGAGTTTATTTCTTAAAGAGTAGGAGCGATTCTGGTGGATATAAGGAAGAGAAACGACACAACTTTCTGTGTGTTTCCATTAACATACGTGCACGTTTGGCGTGAGCTTCTCACCGCCTGATCACGTTTTGATTGCGTAGTTTCGGAAACTTGAAACGATCCAACGGTGATATCTTCGCCAACACTTACGCGCGATTACAGCTCTCCTTCGCTCCACATTAAATTGCATATCCACGCGTGTCCTAGGAGCGTGGAAACTCGTAAAGCCGTCACTTCGCGAGGGACCGACTTGTTGGCCCAGGCGCGTGTCGGCACGCTGTTTGTTTAAGCAGTGTGAACATAGAAGGACTTTTAAAACTTGAGTGAACGAGATGATCTGTGTTCGGCGCAGTGATCAAGTGACAGAACAGTTACGTAGTGGATGTGAGAGAAAACGACTAGAGCGCGAGCGGGAAAGGCAGCATTGGGACACGTGTAGCTACGAGGGAGAGAGTCGAGGATATTTAGGTAACTGTGAAGTGAGATTAGAAATGCTCGAAGCCAGTTCGGTGGAATCGAAATTCCACCAGTTGTTTTGTCTGAACGGGCGATTCCAGTTTGATCCCTGGTGGTGGGAGAGACAACTTACACGTGTCGGTCATTGGTTTATGCCTGGTAGATAATTGTGAAAACCTGAAATTTGTCAACGTTGGCTATGCCCAACCGTTGAGTCTTTTTTCTCACGCGACCCTTCCCAATTTTTTAATCGAGAAGCTACTCAGAAATTTTCGATAAATTATATATATAAACTATGTGTTTTATTCGGAAATTTAAAGTTAAATATGAGGTTATATATTACTACATCTTTCTATATTTTTCGGTGTATTTACAAGATTTTTACTGAATTATTATTATTATATAAGGTTGTTATTAGTTGTAACAAGAGAATATATCAGCTAATTTAACCAACAAATTATATTAGCTGTTTATTAAAGATATTTGATAAAATTAGCTGTTTAATATTTGATATTTATGTATGAAATGACTTATGAATAAATGACTTTAAAAAAATTATAAGGGTATAAATATTATATGTCTTAGTATTTCGTTGAATATTCTTAGTAAATAATAATAAAATATTTAATGAAATAACAAATCAAAGTTAAATAAAAATTTTAATCTAATCAAAATTTAAGATATTTTATTTATGATTTATAATTTTTTGAATTATTAAAATAAATGACAATAGTTAAAATGTTTAAATTAATAAAGACGTGGAAACAAAAATTACAAATTAATTATTATTATTAATTGTTGGATGTAGAATATGAGCAGGGCAAGAGGAAAGGAATAACAAGCCTATATAACTTCTGAAACAAACGGGTACAATATGGTAAAAAAAAAAAAGAATTAACGAGGGCACTGTCACCGACCAAACAAATATTTAACAACTTATAATACAAAATGTTACTCCTTGTCGGTTTTTTAAAACTCAGTTTAGTGAGTTCAATTACCTAACTCAATCAATTGATTACTAAATATTAAAAATAGCTGGTAAATAATGTTAATAAACTAAATTTATTCAATTAGCTATTTTTTAGTTGATCAGTCAATAATCAAACAGGGTTATTATCTGCAATGAAATAATAAAAATAAAATTCAAAAAATACTTTTTAAATACTAAAATCAAAGCAAGGTCTTTGCTTAATTTTTATTTTAGTTTTAGTGGATTTTTTCTTGTTAAATCATATTAAACTTAGGGAAATTGTAGATTTTATTTAAGCAATGACTTAGGGATCACATAAGTAAACAAATTTATAATTGGTAAAAAATTATTATTCTACACTAAAATAAATTAATAACAACATAATTACTTAATCAATTAGCAAGTATTTATTTAATTGTGAAATTCAAATTATGAGTTTATGACAAGAAATTCCATATAATATTCCCA
The DNA here is from genome assembly GCA_026413575.1 of Erythroxylum carthagenense. Taxonomy (NCBI): domain Eukaryota; kingdom Viridiplantae; phylum Streptophyta; class Magnoliopsida; order Malpighiales; family Erythroxylaceae; genus Erythroxylum; species Erythroxylum carthagenense. The sequence goes on along the minus strand of JANZLD010000007.1, from coordinate 61,779,022 downwards.
TTTTTAAAGCATTTTTAACTTGAAAGAAAAAAAAAAGTACCAATTACAATTGGTAATGGATCGTGTAGGGTTTACTTATATCCAAAATTTTATTTTTAGAGCTACGTCCGATCGAGCTTAAATAATCCAAAACTTAATCATATTTATTTAAATTTATACTTACTTTTAAATTTAAAAACGACTTTAAGTTAAGTTGAATATGTCAAGTTTAAAATTTTGATCGGACGCTCAAATTTAAGAAAAAATGTTTAAGTTTGACTCAAAGTTTGATCAACTAAGATTAAATCCGTTAGTTTATGATCGAGTTGCCAAAGTGAACTTTTTCTTGTCGTTCCTAAGATTAGTAAGTTAAATAAATTTATTGGGTGACTAAGCATTCTATTTATATCAAAATTGATTGCCACCCGTTTCACTATAGTGCTATTAATAGTACATATTAAGTGGATTGCATGTGGGATGCGCATTAAAGTCCATGGTATTATTAAGTCTATGAGACTAATCTGTAGTTACTTGAAACTCTTTTTAAACGTAATTTATAATCAATATCTTGGTCGACGTGTAAATATTAAATAAATTATTTAATACGTATAATAATGTATATATTATTTAATTATTTAATGCTGAATTGTTACTTTATATCGATATTTTATTAATTTATACTTAATTATTTGTAATTACATATTGTTTAATACACCTTATATAAAATAAGGTTATATTTAATTCATAAATATAAGCTTATTTTAGCGTTCTTTAATGTAGTACAATCCTATTTACTACTTAGGGATATATCTGCAACCTTTCAAGATTTCGCATTTTAGCAAAATTTATGCTGAGTGTAATATAATGTTCTATTTGTATCTATCTTGTTGTTTTTGCCTTTCGATACCTTATGATAAAATTTGAATGATACAACGTTGTAAGGTTAACAGGCACAACTCTAAAAATAGTGAATAGATGTTTGTAGCATGCCAGGCAAGCATATTTGCTAAATTATTTTTAATACCTTTTTTTCTAACCTTGTATCAACTATACCTTTTTAATTATTATTATTTTTTATTTTTTAATCTTTATGTTATATTTTGTTTTCAGGTGTATCCTTTGGGTTATATTTTATATTTTATTTATTTATGTATTTATTGCTATTTTATTTACATAATAATTTAACTTGTCAATTTTACTTATTTACTCTTTAACTTACATAACTATTTGATTGTCACATTTACATTACTAGTCTACATGAAATGGCCTCTTTATTCTGTAAGGATAAGACTGTGTACTATTAAACCTCTTCAGACATCACTTTATTGTGATGAACTGGATGTAATAATGATGATGAGTAAAATTTTTATAAAGTATTGTTATTATTACTAATTAAGAGTAAAATTGTATACTATATGATGAATATTTACTGAATGGTCCTTATTGTTGTCGTATTTTTTTACCTTCATTCCTTTTTTTCCTAGCTTACTTGGCTGATTGACCTTTGAATCCTCCAGACGTTGAATAGGTAAACAAGCAAGTCAACGTTGTTCTTTTCTCTTCACTATAATTCAAATTTTGACTTTAAATTATGAACCACTAAGAGATATTTTAAAGGGGGCATTTATGTCAACTCATTAAATTTACATGACAAGAGTGTCATAACTGACCCCTTATCAACATCTAAAGTAGTTAGGCTGCGTGTAGGCAAGTAACTTTGCTATACATTGAATCACACTTGTCTGCATTTATCCCATTTTTTGCCTCATTGTTCCCTTTCCCTAACTCAATTTCTGTAGCCTTACTTTTCTTCAATCCAATCCAACTTCTTTTTGATAGGGATACTAAAACTCAGGTACGCAAATTATAGAAAGAATCTTTATATAATACTAAACGAAACTTTAGTTACATATTTCAGATCGAACGTAAAAGGGCAATAAATGAAAAAATGTGAAAAATATTTGATTTCGGTCTCCAAAATTTCAAACGAAATTTTTTAAGCTGAAATGAGCATGAATTTACTGATAAGTGACTGTTTTACCACAATAACTTAATCTGTTGTGTGAGACCAATTTAATTGGTTTTATATATTTACTAACGTCTTCATAGAAACTGCTTTCCGAAATACGGGTAAGGTCTTTTTACAGTTTTCTTAAAACGTAAGTTCTCTTAAAGAGTCAGAGAATCCTTATACTTACGGTTGATTATATGAGCAACTGCAGAAGACCTTAACTTTTATATATAATATTCATATCGGGCCCCCTCATCACAAGAATGATATGGGTCCCGTCCATGTTGATTGAAATCTATTTTCTATAAGGACTTCGATCAATTGATTTAGATCATTCATTGGACCACTTTATTATCTTTATATAAATCAAATTACGTAACTTAATCGATAAATTATTGAAAAATTAAAAATTTTAATTAATAGTTGTTCAACTTTATAAAAAAAATGACAAAATTGTCCAATACTTTACTTGTGGTAAGGTTGCATATTACTGGACCTTTTCAAATCTGCGTGTCAATAAAATTTTTACTTAATTATTGTTGTTAAATAATTTTTATTATTTTTTATATCTAGTTAATTCTTTAAATATTTTATTTAAAATATACAATTGGTTAAGTATTTGTTATGGTTTGATCTAATTGCAAGGTATAAGACTTGAGTCCCATGTTGATTAAATACAAAATTGATATCTGATTTATAAGGACTTTGGACTCTCTACTCTCATAAGCTAGCTTTTGGATGTGGCTTTTTTAAAGTTCTTATCAATTGGTATCAAAGCCAGTTTTGAAGTGGTAGCCCATGGAGTGGTGGCTTGGGAGTGCCAGTCGTGACCAACAAGGTCTCAAAGTGGTAACCCATAGAGTAATGACCTGAAAGTGTCAGCCGTGACTAACATGGTCGTGACTAATGAAAATATTGGTCCTTATAAGGGGACGAATGTTACGGTTTGATCTAATTGCAAAGTATGGGACTTGAGTCTCATATTGATTAAACACAAAATTGATATGAGATTTATAAAAACTTTGGGCTCTCTACCATCATAAGCTAGCTTTTGAGTGTGACTCTTCTAAAGTTTTTATCAGTATTATATAAGAAATAATGATTGAACGATCTAATGTTACATATAAATGTACATAAAATTATTATTATATGAAAAAAGAATTTTTGCATGAATATTTTATGATCTATAGATTCTATACCCACAAAAACATCGTACATTAATTGCTACTTTCTACACGAGAGGGCTCTTTGGTCTTTTTTCTCGAGTTACGTGGTTTAACTGGCAAAGCCGTCCCTTTGTAAGTTGGTGGAGACTGCCTAACGGAAAAACGAATCACTCGAGACTTGAAAAAGTCCTCCTCCTAAGTCCTAACTCTGGGCGTAAAAGGGCATAAACGTCACTACAGCATCGATGTGGGGTCGCGTTTGGTCACAGGCTTTCAGTTAACCGGGGATAGCAGGTTTCATTCATGTTTGGAATCCATCAACGCTAACGCCGACCGGGGGCGTGATATTTTATATTTTATTCGAGGGATGGGGGCCACGCGCTTCCAGTTGCGTCGACTGCCACACGCTATCTGTGTGTGCCACACGAAATCTACTCAAATCCGCAAAATCCGTTTGCTCTTTTCAGTCACCCAATGGACGAACAGTAACGAGTACATTTTTTAAGCTATTATTTTATATTATGAAGAATATTAATTATTATAAGTGAAAAGGCACTAAAAAAAGACAACTTTAATTTAAAATATAAAACTTTCCCACTAATTATAATTAAAGTTTAAATAAATATTCTAAATTTTAAGTTTGATTTTTTAATAAAATTTTAATAATTATAAATAGACTAAATATTAAATAAAATTAAAAATTTTTAAAATATAATTAAAAGAGACTGTTTTTATTAGACAAAGAATTTCAAATTTAATAAAAAAGATATTATTAAATACAAATCAGTTGGTTTATTTTAATTTATAATAACTTTTAATTTATTAAAATTATTCAATTAATTAATAAATTGATCGATTTTTTAACAATAAAATTTTTTAAAATAAACCGAAAAGTTAAAATATAGCTTAAAATTTTTACGATTTAACAACCGAATCAATCGAATTTTTTATTATGAAAATATTAGAATTGAGTAGTTTGTACTATATTACTTCATTTATTTTATTACCCTTTCCTTGACTTGATTAAATTAAAGATGGAAAAGATATTATCCTTGTGTTTTTTTTCAAGACTTTCCAACATTACTTGTTTGAACTTTGATCTGCGAAATAGGGACCCCTGATGCTAACAAGAGCTTGGTAAAGGTGAAGGTACTTCTCCTCTTAAAGGACTCGGGGTTATGTCCGGTCGATCACTTTTAATCCGTAATTTACTCGTGACTCGATTAATCCGAACTCAGATTGAATATGATTAAGTCGGGTCAAAATTAAGATCCGAGAACTTGACCCGACTCTAAACATAGGAAACTCTTGTGTTAAAAGTCATACGACTTAAAGCTTTCTTAAAATACTAGCTATCGTCACGGTGCACCCAAAAAGAAAAAAGAAATCCATACAGGTCCTTCTAAGCTCCTATCGAATGTGGATGCATAATCCAAACAAGCAACAAGTGCTCGATAGCTAATTAGCAATTAAATAGGATTAAACATTGTGTCAAGGGTTTGGTGGAAAAAGGGTGGCTTGTGAATGGAGTTATCTGCTGGATTATGACTAGCAATGGTCCAAGTTCGAAGCTCAAACCCCATTTGATGAGAGGTTTTAACCTTTTAAGCGCTTCTTGTGGCTAACATTTTGGGTTTCTCTTCAATCAAATCTAAAATATTAGAGATTGCCAACTAATTAATGTGTAATCTTGGGACCATTTTTATACCCACTAGCCATCAAGCCTTGTTCAAGATTTATATTTTTAACATGCAACAATGATTTGGTGCCGTGACGGGAGCAACGTTTTAAAAATTAAACCGATTTAACCTGTTTAAAAAATTTGAAACGGTTAATTTTTATTTTTATTTTTAACATTTTGTTTTTAAAAATTAATTAATTAATTAATTAATCAGTTAGTTTTTATAAATTAATTAATTTTTATAAACTAAAATAAATCAAATAATTTTAATTTTATAGTTTTTTCAATTAAATTTTAAAATTTTCGATTGATAAAGATAATCATTTTAAAAATTTTAATACTTAATCAATTTTACGACTATTTAATACCAATTGAATATTTTAAACATTAAATCTCTTATCTTACCTGTTTAATTTTTGATCTGATTTTAAAAACAATGGCCGAGAGTAGAAAATTATGTGTTATTCATGAGATAATGACCAATTTATGTTCTTGCCAACCAATTATGATTGAAAATTAGAGTAGAAAAATAACTTTTTTTGGAATATAAGATTTTAATATCTTAAATTAAAAGATTAAATATACTTTTTAACAAATTAAAAGGTTGAATATAGATATTAAAAAATTTAACAAAAATCATAATATCTTATTATTTGAAATTTAAATAGAAAATATGAATATTGTATATTTTATTATTAAATATAACTTAAATTTATATTAAAAACATAATTAATAAATATTCTAAATAAAGTACCATTAAAATAGAATAAGTACCCGTTTCAATGTCCTCATCAATGCGCACCGCATGCTCGCTATCCATGTCAAAGGCCACCGTAGTCGGTACTAGATCACGTTCACGTGCTCTCTCTCGTTTTCGGTATCTAACACTTCCATCACATCTTCGTTGATGATTGGTTGATCAATGCATGGCCTTGGAATGTCAAGCAGATGCCTAATTCCTGTATTGTAATCGCATATCGAGCTATTAAATCACTTCCATATATTTATATAGAACTTACATAAATATATAAACAAGATTTAATAAAATAGAGTTGGGACAAAATAATTAAAGTAGATAATTTAATGTGTTAACTCCTATTTCTAGATTCCAATTTTCATAAAATTTTAAAAAAATCTCAATTTTCAAAATTAAGGACATGAGAGTATTACAATTATTATTTAAATTGAATTAATTACTTAATGGCTTATTTAAAATATATAATTTACATAATATTTATATGTTTAACAATTGTTCAAATAAAGATAAAGAATGCATTATTTTTTAAAGATTTACTAGAATAAAATTTCCATTTTACACCTTTAATTTTGAAATATGATCACAGGAAGAATAAAAAAACAAGAAATTATAATTAATGACTAAAAAGTTAAATCAATACGGTCGGTTCAATCATTAAAATTTTGAAATAGTTAATTTTTTTCGTTTTACTTTAATAATTCTTATTATACAAATTGAACAATTTATTAATTAATAAGTTATATTTCATAAATTAATTTTTATAAATAAAAATAAATTAATTAATTGTCATTTAACATCCTTGTTCTATAATGAAAATTTAATTTCTCACAACGACAATCTTTTTTCTTAATCTTTTTTAAATTCTATAATTTTGTTTATTCTACTAATTTTGATGAAAATTTAATACTAATTAAACTTTTAAATATTAAATCTCTCATGTTATCGATTTAATTTTTGATCCGAATTGGCTGGAACTTTTGATTCTACATAACTTATGAGTTAGAAATGCATGATGTTTGCCATTTTCTAAAACAAGCTTGTAAAAAGAGGCTTATGCTTGAAGATATGTATTTGGTGAATGGGTATAGTTCACCAAGTGCCCTTAATTTAATTGGACCGTATTTTAGGTAATGCTTCTAGACTAGGGATTAGGAATTCCTACCTAATTTTGTCCCTCCTTAGCTGCTTGAGCACGCAAAATGAAGATCGAAGAACAAAATCATATGTTCATCTGATTAAAATTAATTGGGTTTTATTTAATTATATATTATATTAATTTAATTTAAAATTAATTTACTTTAATTGAACTTCTAAAGAAGGGGATTGACTAAATTTGAGAAGACACGCAATTAATTGCCTGTTTAGATGGATTTATATCAATAGAACTTTGGCAGTAAAGTTTTTGTTAATAGAACTTTTTCGAGAAGAACTTTTCTAAAAAATCAATTGACTGTTTACCAGTCATTTAAAATAGAGTTTCATACAATAGACTTTTTTGCAATATAAAAATAAAATATTTTTAATTTTAACTATAATTTATTATGTAATAAAAATTATTTATGCATATAAATATTATTTAAAATATATTAATCAATATATAAAGCACAATATATTAATTATTATATAATTTTAAACTATACGAAACATAAATGAAAAAATATCTAACAAAAATTTATATGGATTATAACATAAATAAAACTAATATTAAAAATAAATATTAAAGCATATAAAAAGTCAAATAATATTATATAAATCTCAAAATAAACATGAAGATGTGTTTGTAGGGTATTGTGAAAATTATATATAAAATATAAGTACATAAGGAAAAAAATAAACTCATTAATTGATAAGAAAATTTTACTTAAAAAAGTTTTTTTATAGAAACTTTAAAATCGAACTTCTTAGAAAATTGTATTTTAGCTTAAAAAATTTATATTTATTTAAAAAATATTTTTTTTATTTTATAATTAAATACTTATTTTAAAAAAATTATAATAGAAAAGTCCTTATTAACCATTCAAAAATTCAATCCAACGTGTGCTAATTAGTGCCAAAACACGTGGATAGCGACCGTTTTGGAAAAAATCGCTGGTTTCTAGCTGTCATCTCATCATCTCCGTAGATGTAACACTTACTTTTCGTTTACTCGTTCCAGCACTGTAAATGCTTCAAACTCTTCTGGACCCAATCCTTACTCTTGCCGGCAACGTGTTAAGTTTGACAATACGTTAGATCAGGCATACCAATAGGCTGGGTATGCTCGGGTCTCAACTAGAAAATTAATGCTTAGGCCCGATTGACTTCAAGATATGCAGTTTGAGTTTGAACTCTATCTGAGTTTAGGCGGCTCAAACTCTGATCAAAGGAGGATTCAATTAGATTTAACTTACATCGATTCCAACCCTGGGGGAGGAACACAGAGCTGCAGCTCAGCCAGCCATTGTGACCTAAACAAACTTAAAGCCCAAAGTTTCAAAACTTTAGATGACACAGTTCGGTCCATGAATCTTAGCCACAAATGATCAGATGGCTCGTGCCAGGTCAAAGGGGTCATCAGAGCCGGCAGGTAAACAGACGACTGGTGTCAGGTCAGGTCCATATGTATGTTGAACCGTTAAAGCCGAAGATGACGCCTCGTGTCAGTTGAGGTGTTGAATTTGTTACATCCTTGTTAGTCAAAGACTAGCTAAGTTATGGTCTTGACTGGCTAATCTTTCTACCAACTTAATGGATCAGTCGGGAATCTGTTTCTCTCCATTCTTTATGCAATGTATTTTTTTCTATTAATAAAAAAGGTTTGAATTTTAATTGAGGGGCTAAATGAATTTTTTTTCCATCAGCAATTTTCAACAATAATAACAAAAACAATTTTTACCATGAATTTTACTATTATACGTAATTTAGAAAGATTCATAATATACAGTCTTATTCTTAATTAATAAAAAAGTTTTAACATAAATTTTCAATTCTCGTAGTAAATGTATTAAGTAAATTTTCGTATTCATATAATAATTCATAAATGATCGTAATTTAGATGAAGTAATTAATGATTTAAATTAGGTGATTAAATCAGTCTAATTAGCTAGTAATAATCATTTAATTAAATATGATAATGAATTAAACTAGACTCGCTAAGATTAACTGAGTTTAAGTTTAATTAAATTTAATTTAATCTAACTTTAACTAATTTATTATAATTTCTAAATTTGAATTTAACTTAAAATCAATTAATTTCTCATAAATTTGAGTTCAAAAAAAACTATAAAACCTAGTTGTAAAATCCAAAAAATTGTAAATAGTTAATAATAAAAATTTAATTGGGCTCGATAAAATATTAAGCTAGACTTCTTTAAGTCCCGAGTTTGAGCCCAAATTTTTTTTACTTGAATTCGAGTTTGAGTTTAATAAAATATAGTTTAGTTTGATTCCATTTAATTTATTATAATTTTTAAATTTAAAATTGAATTATAATAAAAATAATTTAACTTTAAATCAACAAAGTTTTAATTCAGTTCCCATTAAATTGGACTTGACCTTTTGATTATATGCTAAACTTATGTGGGTCGGACTGTATATAAGGTCCAGCAAACAGTTTAGAGGCCTTCAAAACTCCAGGCTTTTAATATAAATCCGTATTCAAACTGTCAAAGTGAAGCTCAAAAGAGCCGAGGATGGATTGAAACTAAAGGTCTTTGGATGCTGAAAAGGCATGTTTTGAGGAAGTGAAACACTGCTTTAAATGTTTCATTACTTCCCGAACTTTCTTTTTTCACTTTTAGTCTCCATCAGCCACGCCTTTATGCACATGGTTTTCTTCTCTCTCGAACTCAAAAGGTAAATACCCACCCTAGA
>JANZLD010000007.1:61618646-61641608 GCA_026413575.1 Erythroxylum carthagenense | reverse complement strand
CATAATCGTGAAATTCCTCGTGGGAACGATATCCGCTTGCCGCTACTACATTAATTTGTTTTAACGGAAGTGAAAATCTTTATATTTGGTTGCAGGCGACAGCATCACCACAAACAGTCTATTATATAAAGTTCTTAAAAAAAAACTCCTTTTTAAATGATAGTTAAACAGTCAACTGGCTTCTTAGAAAAACTCTTCTCATAAAAGATCTACAGAAAAAAGCTTTACTGACAAATGCTCTACTGGTATAAGCCTAACCAAATAAAGGCTTAAAATAATAAACAACTTTACAATGTATTACATTATAAACCTTTTATTCAAATAACATTTCATTATATTATGTTATGATCCCTTCTATTCCTCTTAAATAACAATTTTTTAATATTACATCTATTTATATTTTATTTCGTTATAAACAATTCTAAAAATTTTTGTTGTCTACGAGATATTTTAAGAAGGTCCCAATTATAAGAAGACACCTTTAAGTCATTTATACCTAGACTAATTTCTGCTCAAATTGAATAGGTCGCTTATAAAAGACAAAACTTTGGTCATAAATTTCAAACAATTGCATACTCGAAGGTTATAAACAATTGTATTTAAAACTTTACATCTACCAAATGATCTTAAAATCTACACCACCGGCTCAAATTCGCGAACCCATTTCCCAAAAGAACGTCACTCGTAATGTAGTTCGAACCGTCTGTCTCAGGTTCGATTCGGATCCGAGTTTCAATGTCAAACCTAATCTTTAGTAACGATAATGTTAAAAATAAAACAGAAGAAGAAAAGAACCGTCTTTGTCTTGGTAATGCCAAGTCGACAACAAACATGATAAGAAAGCCAAGTGGGGCTATAGCACGTGCGAGGATGGTGGTGGGGTCAACATCTCATGGACCCCGCTCATTTATTATTATTACTTTTCTTTCCACACTCCTTCACTTCCTACTAAAGACTATTCATATTTGATGGCTTTTATGTTACTCGGATTATTCTTTGCTTTTTATTTTTATCTAATTTTCCAATAATTTGAAAAGAAAAATATTATTAATAATTTTAAAATTTTAACATCGCAATCGTGTGTTTTGAACCATTATTTTTAAAATTGAATAACTATGATTTTAATTTTTAAACTAATTATTTTAATAGAATTCAAAACAGAACGAATAAAAAATGAGAATTTAATACAGGCACGTTAAAGTGAGAAATTATATTCACTGGTGTCAATTAAAGGATCTATGAACTTTCATTACTCTCCATCACTTTGTAAGGCTTTTGGATGATCAATATGCTTAGTGAACTAATCCCACTTTTGTTATGAATGGATTAAGGAAAGGCCATGTGTGTTAAAGTCACAAATGGAATAAAGTGTGATATGAGCATAATCTTTCAAAACACCTCATAATGTTGTGGATGGACCCCTCCCCTAATTGGGCAATGCCCAAGTAGTGATGAAGTCTATGAACAACTTTCATCAAATTGCACAAAAAGTATTTATTTCTAGTAGGCCAAGTTTCCACTTTTATAATTAAAATATCAAAAGGGGATTACATCTAATTAGACCCCTCCATATTTAATTTAGATATTTTCCAATTATTCCTATAATGTCATACCCTTTTTAGGGGCCGAAAAAATTATTTGTACAGAACATCTTAATTAGATCAAGTGTTATTTTTTAATTGTTTTCAATAATTAAAGGAGTAAGGTTATGATTTGAACAATGAATACGACATTTTGAAGACTTTCCCACAGCCAATAACATTAGGATAAGATAAGTCTTATAACGAATAATTAATTTGCTGAGATAGAAAAGATAATTATTAGTATTTTACTTATTTAAAATTAAAATTTCAAAATGAGCAAGACGCTTTTTCTAAATTTGTAATGTAATAATGAATAAATTATCATAAAATTTGTTCCAAACTTATAAATTTAGAATTATGGAAATAAAATATCATACTAAACTTGTCTTATTAACAAAGAAAAAAAAATCATTTAGGTCACTCTTGCCGGCTTGTGAAATGGCAAGAGTAACGTAATCAGTAAGCACTGCGTAACAATATGGAATTTATGACAGTGATTTTATATTAATTCATTATATATTATTTTATGTCATGAAAATTAAAAATGAACCACAAGTCAATTATTGGTTATTTTTTAAATCTGAGAAATAATTTATATAACTGTTGAATGTTAAGTTTTGTTAAAAAAATGAATTTGATAAGTAAATAAATAATATAATAAAACATGGTTCAACTAATTTTTAATTAATAATTAAATACATGTATCATAATATTATTAATATAAAATTTAATTTTTACCAAATTAAGTTAAATTTAAAATAATTTATTTTTATATTATAGTGTTTTATTGTTAATATTTATTAAAAATATAAAATTTAATAATTATAAATTAATTAAACTATGACTTAATCTCGTATCGTTACCATAAAAAAATTAGCGAATGTAATAATTTCACACACTTGCAATAACTTCAGACATTATTAACTTTCTAAAAATATTCTTACATTTATTTTCTTACAATCCTCATGTTTCGGGCGTACTCGTTTCTCTCTCTCCTGTTCGCTCTCTCTCTGCGCGATCTCGTCACCAGCTCTCAAAATTCACGAGGCAAAGAAAAGAAAAATCTTTCCTTTTTGCTTGCTACGTTCTTAGATTCCAAAACGCTTATCAGGGTATTTCAAGAACGGCCCTTTCGAGTATAAAGAAGTTGATTTTACAATCTTTTCGCTGTTTCGATTTGGGCTGAGTGACGTGTCAGTGCTTCTTGTCTAGCTTCTGCCCTCCATCTCAGGGTAAGTGTCCGGCTTAGTTTTGTTCCTTTTTCTTGTATTGTGTAATTGTAGTTTACATCTGGGCAGTCATTGTTTGTTAATTTAGGTCGTATGTTGTTGTTTCTGATTCTACATGTAGATCTGTTTGTTGGTTTTGTGAACATTTAGTGACTGGGATCGTAAATGTTTGTTTGGTTCCTGGGTTAATCGGGGAAAGGAAGAGAAATGTAAGTGAGTGAAGCTATTTAGTGGTGTTAGTCGTTTAAGTAGTAATGCTATTTCAGGTTGCAAGAAAATCTGGAATCTGGAATCTGGAATCTGAAACTGTGACATGTCGAGTATTTTGAGGGTCATTTCTTTAAATTCCTTTAGACATATTTGCTATTGTTAAAGATATGCATGCTGAGATGGTGGGAGTTGAATTTTTTTAAGATTTTTTCTGGTTGAAGTCAATTTTATATGTTCTTTGAACAATCCATCGTAGGTGCTAAGATTTAGAATGCTTTAAGGCTTTTCCATAGAACCTGAAACAATTTTATCTTTGATTTTTTGGATCAAGTTTGACTTTTCCCCTTAAGGTCAATGACCTTGTTATGTTAACTGGAAGTCCATTTATTAATTACACTTCCAAATATAGACAGATGCGTGCATTTGCAGAACTTTCATCAAGGAAAAGATAATGTTTGAATGGCACTGTTTCATTTTACGTATAATATATAGTATTCTCATAATGAAGTTTCTATTTTATTTGTGCAGGTATTTTGCTTCCTAATAAAACTATAAATCTCACACAAATTGTTACTGGAAATTGATGACGTTGTGCTCTTAATTTATCGAAATTCCTGCAGTCATTACCGGTGGTTTGGAAAGTTGATTATTGTATATTTTCAAGCCAAACAAGTTTTTTCACGTGTTATTAATAAAACATGGACATATTGTGAAGTAATTGTGATGCTGGAGATTAAATAGGTTTGAGAAACCTTTGGTTCTGTAAGGCTAAGAAAACGAAAAATATGCCTTCATGGTGGAAGTCATCATCTAAAGAAGTGAAGAAGAAATCATCCAAAGAAAGTTTCATTGACACAATACATCGAAGGTTTAGAAGCCCATCTGAGATTAAGTCAAACAACAGATCAGGAGGGTCTGGAAGACGCTGCAGTGACACAATTTCTGAGAGGGGATCTCAATCTCGAGCAGAATCCAGGTCACCCTCACCTTCAAAAACACATGTTTCTCGATGTCAAAGCTTTTCTGCGAGGTCCCATGCCCAACCACTTCCCCTTCCTAGTGTGCATACTCCAGGTGTGGGACAAAAGGATTCTGGAAATGGCATATCAGCGAAACCGAGATCCGAGAAAAACTCAAAATCATCATTGTTTCTGCCTCTTCCAAAACCAGCATGCATTCGTGGTAGGCCGCATACAACAGATCTAGATTTAGATTTGGTCACTGCTTCAGTTTCTAGTGAGGGCTCCATTGATAGTGATGTGCCTGCTAATTCTACTCATCGCAGTCCACAGGCGATTGACACCGACCATGGGACAAGAACTAATGTGTCCAGCCCCTCCAGGTCAGCCTTCTACTTTATTGTAATATTAGGGACATTATTGGTGGCCTTTATGCTTTCATACTTTAGCTAGTTGCTGATGCAATTTATGTTACTTTCTCTGCAGTGCAACGCTCAAGGACCAATCAGCTTCTATTGGCCAAATCAGTGCAAGAGAAGAGAAAAAACCATCTTCCCTTGTGTTTGGTAATCATACTCTACCTACATCACCTAAACGGAGACCTCTTGGAAGCCATGTGCCCAACCTACAAGTTCCATACAATGGTGCTTTCTCCAGTGCCCCAGACAGCTCAATGTCAAGTCCTTCTAGAAGTCCAATAAGGCCATTTGGAACTGAACAACTCATGAACTCTGCTTTTTGGGCAGGCAAAACTTACTCAGATGTCAATTTGTTAAGTTCTGGCCACTGCTCCAGTCCTGGATCAGGTTACAATTCTGGGCACAATTCGATGGGAGGGGATATGTCAGGACAGCTATTCTGGCAACCAAGCAGGGGTAGCCCTGAATGTTCTCCAATACCCAGTTCTAGAATGTCTAGCCCTGGTCCTAGTTCTAGAGTTCAAAGTGGCGCTGTTACCCCTATTCATCCTAGAGCAGGGGTGGCAACTTTAGAGACACAAACAAGTTGGCCTGATGATGGTAAACAACAAAGCCATCGTTTGCCTCGACCACCAGTAACAAATTCATCACCGTTTTCTCATTCTAATTCAGCAGCAACATCTCCCTCTGTTCCAAGAAGTCCTGGAAGGGCAGAAAATCCGTTGAGTCCTGGATCACGGTGGAAAAAGGGAAGACTACTGGGTAGAGGCACATTTGGTCATGTTTTTGTTGGATTTAACAGGTAAGTCAGGACAAACAGATGCTAAAGTGCGTGAAAATGAATCCAGAAGTGTCTAATTGTTATACACTCTTCAGTTTTAGCATAAGAGAGACCTTACTGGTTTATAGCATGGTTATTAAGCTAGTAATCACTGATAACAATTTACATCCCATAATTTAATACATCAATAATCACTCTTTTACATCATGACCTTTTTAGTGACTTCAAGTTTAATATGCAATAAAGAACTTCTCGCTGCTTGTCTCATTTCATTTCTTCAACTGGTTAGTGAAAATGGTGAGATGTGTGCAATGAAGGAGGTGACACTGTTTTCAGACGATGCCAAATCTAAGGAAAGTGCTAAGCAATTAATGCAGGTAAGTTCATTCCTACTATACAGAAACTTTTTACGTTTACGAGACTTTTTGTTTCTCTTCATTTTTCCCTTAATGAATTTGAATTTCATTTACAACCTTCAAACAGGAAATTTCGTTGTTGAGCCGCTTGCGACACCCCAACATTGTGCAATATTATGGGACTGAGACGGTATGCCTTAACATGTGTTATTATTCTTTTTATGTATATGTCACTTGACTTTATCTTACAGAGATCTAAAGTTTTCTTGACAAGGGGAAAATTAAGCCTAAAAGAATATCTTAGTCTATGTCAGAAACATGCAATGACCCATAGTGGACATATGAGAGAGAATCAGGCTACTCAATAAAGTGGGTTAAGTGGAAATGTTATGAGTTAAATTGATATTATGTCACATAATTATGTTTTGGGGTTAAGATGAATTTTATAGGAAATAAAATTTGGAAGTTTCCAAATTAGGTTGCTTTATTTATATGGGAGCTGCTTGAGGGCGCATTTGGTTTTGGATGGTATCAAGCATTGATCTTAAATTGATGTAAAATGATACTTAAGAGGAATAGTTAAAACACGATAAAATTGTTATGGTTGGAGGTGAGGTGATGGAAGCTAGTTCTTTTAGTTTGGGGTATCTGCTCAGATCTTGATTCAAACCTCTCAAATTTAGGAATATAGTAAGCTTTTTTCTCAACTATACTGATGCTGTGGATTTTGTTGATTATCTTCTTCAAGTGATATTGAAGTTTTTATTTTTCATTTGTGCTGTTTCATTTGCCTATAGATTTCTTATCTATTCAGTTGCTTGTCTTAATGAAGGTTTTTAATACTTCTTCACAGGTTGGTGACAAGCTCTATATATACTTGGAGTATGTTTCTGGTGGGTCCATATATAAGCTTCTCCAGGACTATGGACAGTTGGGTGAGCTAGCAATTCGTAGCTACACACAACAGATCTTGTCAGGGCTTGCGTACTTACACTCTAAAAGCACTGTCCACAGGTGAATTGAGTTACCTACTTTATAGGCTCTTTTCTGCTCAACTTGAAGATTGCTGACATTCTTGTGCTGAATCTAACACGCAGGGATATTAAAGGAGCAAACATACTTGTGGATTCAAATGGCCGTGTTATTAAATTGGCAGACTTCGGGATGGCAAAGCATGTGAGTAGACGATTACTTTCTCCTTTGAATTGGCATGCCTTTAATTGACCTGTGAGTTTATTGGTAGGGAATCTGTAGAATGGTGTTCAAGTTGAATTTCTTTATTTTTCTCAATCATCTAACTTACGTTTGGTGACTCTTTTGTTAACTTAATATTTTTTTTGGTAGATGCTCTTACAGCAAAAGTTAGGTTTACTGACGTTATCTCTGTGAATGAATTCTAAAGTTTGGCCTTCTTTACGAGTTTCATGATCCAATTATGATTTCATAGTGCTATCTTAATGTTATTTCCACAGATCACTGGACAATCATGTCATCTATCTTTCAAGGGTAGCCCATACTGGATGGCACCTGAGGTCTGAGGATAATTTTTGACTTTTGCATGCTTAATCATGTGATGATTCTTCATTCATCATTTGTTTATTCATTTATTGTTTTCAGGTTATAAAGAATTCAAACGGTTGCAACCTTGCGGTGGATATATGGAGTCTCGGATGTACAGTACTGGAAATGGCTACAACAAAACCACCTTGGAGCCAATATGAAGGGGTATGCTCTGTTGACGGGGATATAAATTATCTGTATTGATGCAATATGAAATTTTAAGCTCATCTCATCTCATTATGAACTTCTTATATTTATCTTTGTGAACTGCTTTCTTCTATTAGACAATCTGAAATATTTGCATCATGATCTGAAGGTTGCTGCCATGTTTAAGATTGGAAATAGTAAAGATCTTCCAGTAATTCCTGATCACCTCTCTGATGAAGGTAAAGATTTCGTCCGGAAATGTTTACAAAGGAACCCGCTGCACCGTCCTACAGCTTCCGAGCTTTTGGACCATCCTTTTGTAAAGTCTGCAGCACCTTTGGAAAGACCTATTCTTAAACCTGAACCTAAAGATCCACCTTCTGCAGTTACAAATGGGGTTAAAAGTTTGGTAACTTTCTACTCCATGTTTTTATTTTTATGTCGACTAAGTGCAAATTTGTTGAATTAATTGTTTGTGTCCGGCACTATCCCTGTCGTAATTTGCTAATTTTGACTAGGATTCATATGTTAAATTGGTTTCCTGTGGTTTATATGAATTTGTGAATATCATGTCTTCTACTAAGTATATATGCTTCATATCTTGTATTGCCTCTTAATATCTTTGCATCATGAATAAGTTTATGGTGAAGTATCAGTAATAAGTTTGTGTACGTACACGCGTCTGGAGGAAGTTTAAGTTCGGAACATCTAGCTTATGATGGTCCATCCTGGATGTAGTGAATGTAAGGAAATAAGTGTTCGTTCAATCATTAGAAATTTTGTTGTCTAAACACTTTTTTATGCCGATCAAACATTGTTTTCGTGTCTCCTTTTAGTAATTTTATCTGACATACTTATAAAATTTAATTGCCGTTTTTGTTTGCTCATAGGGAATTAATCAAGCGAGAAATTTTCCCTCCTTGGACTCGGAAATGCTTTCAGTTCATTCGTCGAGAGTTTTGAGAACGAGTCCTCATCTCAGGTATTGGCTCTCTCTCCCAGGAGTCTGAACTATGATATTGTTTCCACTTGTGTATTTAACTTCTGCTCTGATATCTATTCCATCATTTGTAGTGACATCCATATTCCAAGGAACATATCGTGTCCTGTTTCACCCATTGGCAGCCCCCTTTTGCATCCAAGATCACCACAGCACCTGAATGGGAGAATGTCTCCTTCACCAATATCTAGCCCTCGGACCACCTCAGGTTCATCCACACCCCTAACCGGTGGCGCTGGGGCTGTTCCCTTTAATCTTTTAAAGCAGTCAGCTTATTTGCAAGATGGATTTATGAACATGTCAAAGCCCTCAAATGCCGTATACAGCAATGGCCCTTCTTATCATGAATCCAATCCTGATCTTTTTCGAGGAATGCAGATAGGGTCTGCTATTTTTCCAGAGCTGATTCCCTGTGAAAATGATGCGGCAGGGAAGCAGCTTGGGAAGCCCACGCATGGGGAACTAAATGATGGACAGCCAGTGTTGGCTTATCGAGTGTATCGGCAGCTTTTGGGAGATAATGTGCAGATAAATCCATCCTTGGACCTAAGTCCAAACTCTCCATTACATAGCCGGACTAGTGGTATCTAACAAACTGCATTTTGTTTTCTTAACGTGCTGATCAGATCAAGTTCTCAGGTTCACCAACAGCTGAGGGAACTAATTGATCCAAATAAGGATTCGAGTGAAAAACTGTTAACATAGGTTAAGATTTACGGAAATAGAGGGGAGCAGAGGAGTTATAGAGGATCAGCAAGAAATCCATAAATGTTACAAGTCCTTCGATGATTGATAATTCTGATTCGGGTTTCAACTGTGAAATAGACTCTGCTTTCTATCCACCTTGCAGCCAAGTTTCTGGTTTGATGAAGCCTCAACTTGCATCGAGTATAGAGTGTAGAAGCTTGTGGCTTGTGATTCCCCTGGAGGCATGGCTTCAAGTGTTCCAGTGTATGGCAGTTCCAGAGAAGGGAAAATATTCATGTATATTCTTTTAGATCATTGTACAGAAGGGAAACCAAAGACAAGTACAATTACGGGCATTTAGACTGCAATTTTTGGAGTCTGAAACTGCTGTACAGAAGATGGAGAATGGAATTGAAGTTAGTGAAGCAATTTGTAGATTTGCTGAGACTAGTGTATACTATGTTTCGTCCAATCCTTGGATTAACTGTCATAATGTACTCTGAATCACACTACAGAAAGGAGGGGTGAAACCAAATTGTCCTTAAATCTCTTATACTTTCTATCTATAGATATTAGAAAGGATACAAAGCGTCACACCAATGCACCAACAGCTTGATGCTTCACCAACATTGCCAGTGAAGTTCAGAGACATCCTATCCAACAGCTTCCGACCTTTAGGTGCCAGAAATTCTGACCTTTGAATTCCATTTGGTGCTCGCCGATTTTCTCAGGCAGCAAACTTTCCGGGATTCTCTTCACAATGAACTCATCGGAGTCAGTCCTTATCTCTAGATCCCACATGATTGCATGCACATTCACCAGAACTCTGGTCTTAGCTTTCACAAAGCACATTCCTGATGATAAATGGTACCGAAGGGTGGAGCCTTGGTGACAAGTTGAGGATAATGCAGATATAACTACGAGAAAAAGCATAATAGGTACAATTATAACCGTAATATTACAGTCGTCATTGCAGATTACAAGTAAAAACTTAACAGAGTGTTTGGTTCATCAGTTGGAATAGGTAAGGAATGAAATGATTATTGAGTAGAATAGATGAAAAATAGAATGAAATAGGTATTATTTAGTTTGGTTAATTTCTAAGCATTTTTAATGATGACTTATATCGATGTTTAATTTGAAAACATAAATTTGAGATAACAAATGATTAACTATAAGGCCAAAATATTTATTATAATTCTCTATTATTATTATTATTATTATCATTATCATCGTCATTATTAATTTTTTATTATGATAATATAATAATAATAATATTATTATTAATATTAATTTTCTTCTTTCTACTACTATTATTATCATTATTATTATTATTATTAATTTTTTGTTATTGTTATTAATTTTCTTATAATAATAATAATAAGAAGAAGAAAAAGAGAAAAATAATAATAACAGCAACAATAATAATAAGAAGAAAATAATAATAATAATAAACATGATAAACATAATAATAGTAACAGGGAAAAAGATCGTCTTTATTTATTCCGTGTTTCACGAAATAGGTAAAGACAAGAGAGGCATCTTTATCTATTTTTAAAAATGTAGGAATAACTAAACCTTAGATTAATTATTCTATATGTTTTTTTTTAACCGAATAAAAGAATAACTATTGGTTAAGAATAATACATCTGCAATAGAATAACTATTTTAATCATCCACCGTCAAGAAATGAATCTCTTACAAGCAAGAAAGACGCATGTCACTGTCAGATAACTTGATTTTAGAAGTTGGACCATCCTGTATGTCCAAGAGTGTGTCCATCAAATCCATCATCTTCCCTTCAGAAACCTTCGTTGAGTTTGGTTCGAGGCTTTAGGAATAATTTGATGACGAAGTAAACCAAAACAAGGTTTTTGAACTTTTTGGATTAAGCATCTTAATATAATAGAGTGAGTTTTTATGCTAAACTCAAGGGTTAATGTGAGAAAATTTTGTTTTGAAACAACAATTTTTGGTAGAAAATAAAAGTTATAGTAAATATGAACTGAGCTAATTGTTAAATCATTCACAATTTGAATATAGGAAAAGAGTCATATCTCAGCAAATAAGTACTTGGCATTAACTAAGATACTGAACTTACTACAGAAAAATCTGGACTGGTAACTAAAAGGGCCTCATGAACTAAAATCTTCTATGACAATCTGGACACCAAAATAAAAGGCTAAATGAAACAAAGAACTTCCCTGCAATAAAAAAATCTTTGCTCCACTTTTCAGAAGACCATTGCTAAAACTGGAACCTCTGCTGAGAATCTAATGATGATGTATAATCAGATTAATGAGAGAATATTATATATTTAAAAAAAGAAACTTCCCTTCATCTTACATTATGTCACCGTTCTCTGTTTGGGTATATACTTCAACTTCATACCTTTCTCAGGCTTTATTCTGGATTTGACCTTACCAGCTCTCACGGTAGAATCAAGCAGTGGTATATTAACTAAATGATTTGGACCAGTGATTAGAGGAGTTTTAGTATCAGAAAACTGGGAATCCACTGCTGAGGGGCTGCTCTGAACCTCGGTACAACGTGGAGGCTGAAAGTTTGGGGATAGCACCAATTTGACATGCTCAGCTGATACCGCCTTGTTCCACCCTGCACAAGACATCACCGGTTAGAATATTCTGGAAATGTGTCGAAAATGATTGTCAAATCTGTTGACAAATTCAACTCACTCTCTGCCAGAAAAGCTTTTGCTGCTTTGCTGGAGAACTGCAAACGTCCCAGGAGAGGACTTTCCTCCATGGATGGATACATTTTTGGCATTTCATTAGTGTCTTCCACAGAACAATGTCTTGAACAGCTGTGACTGGATGATGGCTTGCCCTCACCCATACCGACAGACCTATCAACCTGAGATTCTCTACCACTAATATCAACCAGCACTGGACTTCTGCTTGCACTTTGGTTCACAGGCCGCCAAAACTTCATTGTTGATTGGTTAGTGACACAATGAGCATCATCATGTCTAATCTTCTCTTGATTGATATTTTTCTTTGCCATTTGATGCTCCACCACAAAGTGATCTTCAATCTCATCCAAACTGGTATCATCAGAACGTTGACCATTCCCCAGTGTAACGGATATAGCGCCAATCATAACTTCCCCATTCTTAATCTGATCTGGCTGACTTATTCCTTCAATTTGCACACCGATTCTTGAACTCTCTACATTATATTGAGGTTTTGATTTTCTGCTCCACTTCTTGATGCCATTAACTATAGGGACAGGCTTCCCATCCCTTTGACTTCCAGGGAAACCATTTGATAGGTGATTTCTTTGTGATTTTCTAGGCATGCTCCATCTAGCAACAGCTATATGCATGCGGCTATTTCCTTGATCTGTGAGCCTTTCAAAATTACCAGCATTCATCTTAGAGTATTCACCATTAGACTCAGTTTGGAGCCCCAGATCCACATATTCAAGCGTAGTTGGAGGCAGATAGTCTTCAAAGGACAAGGTTCCATGATTTGGTGGTCTATCTGAACCATGTGTATCAGTATCAGTATCAGATACAGATTCTTCAGCCGTTGCTACAGCCTCCAGCCCATCATCACTGTGCTCCTTAGCATTTAACAGATCCCCTTGTCCCTGTTCCTTAGCTTTCTGCTCTTTATGCCTGAGTTTTTTAAGCCTCTTCCTCTCCAAAATCTCAGCTTGCCTGCAAAGGTTACCAAAAAATAAGTTTGGGCAAAATTTAGAAATTGATGTTGAAGCAACATAATTTCAACCATCATCGCATGCCTGCTGTTAACAACTATCGTAATGTGTAGAACTCTAAACCAGAGATGAAACTAACAAAATTATTCATCACCAAACTAAGTGAACAATAATTATCTTCCTTCTCTGTTAACACCCTTAACTTCCTCCATAACCTGCCATGCAAGCTAACAGTGAACTGTGACTGTGTTGAAGAAGAAATAGAAACTTGCAGTAGTGGCATGCAAGGTAACATGACAAAATTAATCATAATGTAAACAAACCTTCTCTGGGCAGCTTCCTCCTCCTCCACCAGCAACTTTTGGCACCTCAAAGCTTCAGCATCCTTGTCAGCAAGCCATGCTTTGACCTTAATCCAAAGATGAAAGGTATTTATTCACACCACGATGGCAAGAAAAGTGCTAATCAGCAACTTCTGTGTGTGCAATAGCAAAAGGCCATATGTGATGAACAAAGGTAAAATCAACTGCCTATGATTACATATCGAAAGTAACTAACCAATTTCTGCTCCACCAGAAAGCTAGTGCAGGCCACTAAATTCTTTGTTTCAAGGCCAATCTTTGCAGCTTCTCCATCAAAGATATACTTTTGCATTGATACTGCAGCTCCACACAAGAATGTTTTTTCACTTGCATCATCAAGGATACCAAACAGTTCATCAGAATTCAAAGGAAATCTTGAAGGCCCAGACTGGATTATGTCCTGCAAAAGATTGGATATATTCTTGAATTAGAATGCAACACTAAAAAAATTTGAATCAGAAAATGAAACAATTAACAGGAAAAGGATGAGTTCCATTACCAAAAGGATAGAACCAGCCCTCAAGCAATATTGTGGAAGAGAACAAAATCCTGGTTTCCGAGTAAGTGTTGTCAAAGACTTCACAATCAAAGAACCTGGAACTTCCTAGTTGGCAATTAAGAAATGAAAGAATTCTTCATAAAGTAATCATGAGAATTATATATAGAAAAACAAAATTAGAGCATCTCCTAATGATGAAAGCAACTACTTCAGAAATTGATTTTAGAAAATGAAAAAGATGGGGATTCGTCAACATGTAAGCACAACATCCACACTCCACTTCACAATAACATTAAACTTTTTTCCAAATATATCATCTTTTCTCAGCCACGATGTAATAAAAGAATGGAAGTTCGAGGAAAATCAGTATTTGTAGATCTCATACATAAAAGAGCAAAAGATTCTAATCATTTTACCATAGGCAATGAAAATTTGAAATTTGATACGAAATGAGAACGATCCAATTGGAAATAGACAATCAACTCAGTATGAGTTGCAACAGATACGGTATTAATAACCAAAGCAAACATAATTTTACCACCATACAATAACATTCTAGGAGCATCAATCTTGAGAAGTTATATAAATAGGTTTCAAGAAAAGGAATCCAAGAGCAAAATGAAATACCTCCAAAATCACGTCATTGAAAGATAAAATTTCCTTTGCATCATTCTCAGAGAGCTGAAAAGACAAGGAACATTTGAGCATCAAGAATGGACAGGTTTAAAACAAACCTGCTATAATATTTACCTTATCCCAAAATGAAGCCAACAGACGCCTATTTTTAAAAGAATCCTGCAAAATGTAAAATATCCCCATTAAACTAACATACGTATAGTAAGAAAAAATTATGCAAAGACAAAATAAAGATTGAAGAAGATGAAAATGAAGCTGACATCACATTTCCAATTTCCCAAAAATATTCAAACCTGTTTTGCAAATAGAAAAATGAGCACCAAGCATTAAAGGAAACCTTATCAAGCTTCTTCAACCGATGGTGCACACGCATGTGCCTCCTATAGTTTATGGATGAACAAAATTCTCGAGAACATTTATCACATTTTTGCATCTGCATCTTCAAAGGAGTGAGCAAAGGCCAACCTGGGAGGTCTGCAGGAATATCAGGCAATAAATCAGTGCAAAACACCAATTAAAGTCAAATCCAACTCTTACCAGTTATCAATAACTAATATTGATATTTTAATCACAAACAGACAACAAGTATCAGCGACATCAAAGGCAACAAATTCAGGAAATTTATGTGCTATATTTATGAAAAAGCACATTTTTTCCAGAGGTTAACACTAACAAGGGGGATAAATTGCTAATCCCATGAATCTTAGATATTAGTGAACCAAGAACATAAAAACATCACAAATAATTAAACTTTTTCCCATCAAATGGTCAAAATTAAACCTTAAATTATGTATTAGCAGGCACCTTGTTGATCCAAAGCATTAAGTAACTGAATCCAATGAACAGGGCTATCATTGGCCCTTGAGAAAGAAAGAAAAGGCTCTTTTCCAATTGCTTGCCGAATGATTGTGTCCAGGGTATCATTTCCATCTTCTGGTTTCATCACATTGGTGGTGTTCAAGGCCTTTTGATTGGCAACTGGCATTTATTAACTCGGAACAAAAAAATATATCTACTTATGGAAAGCCACTGCACAGAATAATATAGATTTGAATTAAAACCCCAAGATGAAGCATTTATATGAAGATACAACACAACCAAATGTCACAATGGATAAGACAACAAAAGCAATAAAGTCTCTAAATGCTTATATTAACCCTGTATGTGACCCCAATTCTAAATAACAAAACAGAACGAAAAGTTATACTTTTTCAGTAGGAAAAGAAAAAAGTATCAAATTCTAAATTGCGTTTGTTGCATAAGAAGCCTCACCTAGAAGAATAAAGCATATATAATGTCTCATTCATATCATCCCATTCTACAGAACAACAAAGCCATCCAAATCATATTCAAAGATAAATTCATACGTACTCATACAAATACATACTTCATAAGAATAAACGAAATAATAGATGAACAATGCAGCTTTATCTAGCAGCTCCAAGCAACTGTAATACCCTCACTTTGAGTGAATGATTATGATATGCAAAACATCCGTACAAGTAATCAAAATTATAGTAAGCAAGAGAGAAGAGAAAGAATTTTGCATCTAGATCAAACAAAAATAACACAACGCTTTTGGTTCCATTAAAACAAAACACAGCTAACAAAACTAACAAAAAATCCTTCATAAGAACTCAGAGCTCTCGAATTCAATCAAATTAAAATTCGCAAAACAGCTATACACCAATCCACTTCAAAAGCAACCCAACTCTCTCTCTAATCAGCAGCAAAACCGCCAACATCATTAACCAGTTAGCAAATTTAGATTAAACGAAAAAGAGAATAATTACAAACAAACGTGTGATCTGCGATCAACATTTGATACCAAGCGTATAGATATACATATATAGAGAGGCTTATTATATACCTGAGGAATGAGTACGACTATGGCTTACGTATCAGTGAAGCAGAAGTAAAAGAAAGAAAAGAGATCAGTGTGCAGCGGAGAGGAGTCTCCGGCGATCGAGAAAGGGGCGGCGGAATTTGAAGAGTGTTTGGAGGGTGAGAAAATCGGCGAGGAAATTGCGAGAAAGTTTTGCCAAACGAAAATATTTAAAATGAAAGTGTGCTTAAGCCTTAAGGTATAAGGAAGCGAATTGTAAAAAGGTAAATAAAAGTAAACTTTTTTTCTGCGTTAAATAAATATTAAAAATTTTGGAAAAGCATAGCCATGTTGACGTGGCATGCAAGCTGAAACGATGCAGTGTTAATGAATTTGGCTTTTCTATTATATAAGGGTAACGTTGTGTACTATCGGATCTTCCTAAACTCTATTTTATTGCGAAAATTTAAACTAAATGTAATGATAACGATGATGTTTGTGTTTAAGTGGTAGAGGAGAAATTTGTTGTGGCATGTAAACTGAACGGCCGTAGTATTAATGAATTTGACTTAACAAGTTTGGGGATGACAAATTAATTTGATAATTAATAACTTATATTTATTTTATTTTGTTGGAATTCAAATATTATATTATGTTTTATTTAATTCAAATTCAAATTTGATACTGTTTTAAATTTGATTAATCATAATAAATTAACGTAAATCAATTTAGCTTAACGTAAATCAAATTGAAAAATCGTTTCATTTTATAAAAATTCAAACAAATTAGGTTTACTTCAATATAATTTTTAAATACCTTTTTGGAATTAATTTTTGAATATTAACTCATTATTAAATATTTTTTAAAAGGAAAATTTTATTATTTAACATTTGAGTCGAGTTAATTTTCAATTTTAAAGTATTGGCTTGTAAAACAATTTATTTATAAATTATACATTGAACAGTCAGGGATGGCAGATAAGTCCAAAGTCCAAACCCGGCCTTAAGCTTTTTAAAAAGAAATTGGGCCGGGTTGGGCTAGGCTGGGCTACAATGCAGTACAACTTTTACAGTATATTCTATACTGAGGAGGGTATAAAAAAATGTTATAACACTACAATATTGTATAGAACCTAAGTATCAGTTACCTGTTTCCACTCTTGTATTGCTTGATGAAGAGGATGATTAGGTATAAGATTGATGTGTTCAAGTTTAAGATTTGTCATAGGGGAAGTGTTGTGGCCACTTTTTAGCCATCCTCTAATAGCATCAGCGTCATAAGTATAACCATCTGCAGCTATTTGTGGATCTTCCATGACTTCCTGCAAATTTCTTCCATTAATGATGCTTCAAACAATTGATACAGTAGAAACCTCTAAAGGTCTCTCTAGCTGAGCCTAACATGAAAGAACAGATGAAGAATTTTGATATGATACGACTGGTGCTACCAATTGGGAAGCCATTGACTAACTGGTACACAAACTACTATACTGAACTCTGCAAATTAGTGAAGAGGAATAAGATCAAATTCTAGCTTATTCATTGTTGTTGTTACCTGAAAGATGGGACAGATAAAATGAGTTGGTGTTCGTCGAAACTCTTTGGATTCCTTGAGTGAGGCTGGACCAGTAATTGAGGCCTTCAGTGGCTGGAGGACACTCCAGATTTCTGTTTCAAGGTCTGGACGATTCAATTGGTTCTTGTCGCAGCACCTCAACCCCAGCTTAGCTAACTCTTTGGCTTGCTCAAATGGCCAGTCTCCGGCCGAAATGTCTATCATTGATTTTAAGGTCTCTGTTTCTAGTGCCCATTTTACATCTCTCACCACATCAGAAGCTGGTCTGCCAGTCAAAAGTTGCAGAAGTATGATTCCGAATGAGTATACGTCAGACTCTGAAGTGAGCGTCCCGGTTTCGAGATATTCTGGAGCAAGATAAACAGAACCGGAGCAAGGATAAGAGTTCTTCATTTCACTTTTCACTCTTCCTTCTTGTTTGATCAGAAGAAACATGCCAAAGTCACTGAGTTTGGAAACAAAATTGGCATCAAGCAGGATCTTGGACGGTTTTAAGTTCCCATGGATAATGCAAGGTTTGTTGGAGTGAAGGAAGATAAGAGCAGAGCATATCTCAATACAAATGCGCGCACAAGTCTGCCACGGAATCGGAAGTGTCTTGCCTTTGTTTAGGAGGCAATCTTCAAGACTTCCATTTTTCACATACTCGTATACAAGTGATCTTGACTCCGAGCAAATCCCAATTAAGCTTAACAAGTTTGGATGCCGCACCCTACTCAAAATCTCCACCTGAAAGTTCATGGGCAAACAAGCAGTACCATCAAACTGTTCCTTTCTTTTTCTTTCTGAAATTAACATCTGAAACTGTATTGCCAGGCCTATTTCAATCGATTTAAACAAACACATGCTTGCTTATGCACATACACATACAGGAACCGATAAGGCCTAGGACCTAGGATGCATCAAACCAACTTTAGCTGATTCTTATCTTTTTCTTTTTAAAGTTTAATAGCTCTTATGCTAACCTGAATATGAAAATATTGAGAGTGTATAACAATAACAATCAACAAAAGATATGCATTGTACAGTAGAGAGGAAGATAAAGTTATACCCCATTTTTGAAATCCAACTCGCTTTGAGATCCATAAGCAGGCAACATCTTCATGACAACATGCACATGATGGAGAAGCCCTTCATAGGTACTTCCGTATCTGCTGTCTCCAATTTTCCTGGACAGGTCAAAATTGTGAGTTGCCTCATTGATCTCCATGAAGGAGAAGTCAAGAATTTCTGATCTACCCAACTTAAGAGCTTCTATATCAGCCAAGTTTCTCAGCCTTGTAACTTCCCTTGTCGCATTTTCGCACTCTATACGTGCTTTGTCTCGTCTTTCCTTGAAGCGGATCAATAGATCCACAGCCGAGATAATCTTCTCCTCCAACTCCTTGACAGTAGAATGAGATTCAGCAATTTGCCTCTCAAGTAAAGATTTTTGCTCCTGAACCATTTGGATTTCTTGCAAGAAATCATCACATTGGTTCTTAATTCTCTCCATTTCTTCCTTATTTTTAGCTATCGCTTCCTCTGCCTCTTTTCTCATTTTCATCTCCTTAACACATAAACCTTCAAATGCTTTGGTCTGTTAAGAGATAAAATGACAGAACAATTACAAATGGAAACAAAGCTGGTTCAAATTCAATAATGCACGTGTGACACTCTCCCACTCTTTTTTCACATTAATGATTATAGGCTTGCAGAGTTAGTGCTTCACCAATAAAAATTCATTTGAACAGCATAAGAAATTTCAATTCTCAGCCTTTTCGCTTGTTAAATTTGGAAAGGAGATTATTTCGATATTAAACTCAGACAATTTCAACCAAAAAACTAGTAATCTATCTACAAAACTTTATACTTTGTGGAATGATAAACAGTCCTGGTTTATGCATCTTTCATAATCTTGTTTATCTAGCTTATTATCTATATTGATGGTCAGACACGAAACTTGAAATTGCTCAACTTATAAAGTCGAGTATCATAGAACCGGGAGATTGCTGATAGTAATGTAGGACAGGATATGGACACTTGTAATGCAATAATTTTTGGTTAGTCATTATATTAAGTTATTATTTGGAAGTTCAATATATTCCTAGAATCAGATCTTAGTCGATTTTAAGAATACCTTTCAATTACTAGAGTAGTGCATAAAGCTGGGGATGGAAGACGTAAGATAAAGAATAAGTCTTGCCTTGCATTTGGCCTCCATAGCAACATCTTCCTCTTTCCATCGCCTCACTGTCTCTTGAAATGCTATCTTACCCAAGTCTTTCGCATCCTTGATTGCTTGTTCTAGTCTAAGTTGAGACATTTCTCGCTGCACAACATTGACAATAAAATCCTCATAAGATAGCTT
This sequence comes from Erythroxylum carthagenense, assembly GCA_026413575.1. Classification (NCBI taxonomy): domain Eukaryota; kingdom Viridiplantae; phylum Streptophyta; class Magnoliopsida; order Malpighiales; family Erythroxylaceae; genus Erythroxylum; species Erythroxylum carthagenense. The sequence continues at coordinate 61,621,749 of JANZLD010000007.1, read as the reverse complement.
GAACTGAAAATGCTTCAATTCATATTAACTTAGACCTCAGGATATAAAAATTTAAGAACTTCAAAATGTTCATTTTCCATGGCATTGTAATAGGTATGTTCTTGGAATAGTAAATGCATCCAAGAAAAAGTAGCTCAGTGATTAATTCTTACATCAAACTGAAAAGAAAAGGGTGTTCATTAATTATGGAATCATCTTGGCGCTAACCAACTAAGTATAGAGGAGCCAACTTCCAACCTCATTGGTCAGCAGTGGCATCAATTTCAAAGGGTTGAGGAACTGGTCAGACTGCAATGTGCATTGATAATTGAAACTTCCTAACAATTCCTCCGGGTCATCAGCATTTTCATCTACACCTGAACAATTTTAACACAAAGTCATTCCTCTAAAACTCCTTTTTGAAAAATATACTTTGGCATACCTCACCGGCTCATGCTAGATCAACGTCCACATACCTTGAGAGTTGAAGTTAACACCATTGTAGTTGATATGCTTACCTATATATCGACAGATTTGTGCAGCAGATTCTGATCTCAAGAGCTCAGATTGTTCAGTTTCTAGATCGAGATTCACGGGTACCAAGGGAAGGGAAATCTCTGCTTCAGATCCATCATTGCTACCTCCCCTGTTTTCAAGTATTCATTAACAAGCAGCAACAATTGTGTAGTATATTCATGAAATAACCAGAAGTGACAAATTTGATCCGGGAGGAAGATGCAACAATCTGCAAACCAATCTCTTGGAACTTTTAAATTTATATCAGATGCGTGGATTGATAAGAACCTCCTAAGTATTGGTCATTTAACAATTGAAATATACAGTAAGACCAACAATCTGGTATCGAACATTCCTTAACAGACTACTAGATCAACAAACTGTAATTGACTATTTTGTGATGTTAAGATTACCGATCATGAACCACACAAGAAGGTTTTAGCCCAACCATCCCCTTCTACAGCACTGTGCATGTAAAAGTAAAGAAAGGAACCTTGTATAGATTAGACATTCCTTGCAGACAAACCAGATGTGACAGGCCGGGTGTGCATTTTGGCATACATAAGTAGCTTTCTTGGACTTTAGCTCTGTCAACATTCTGCAACACCAATTAGGTCATTTTAAATGGATGCTTACATATGGATATGTTAAGAGGTTATGATCACCTATAATAAATGAAACAGCATCCGGAAGAGCACAAGCACGATCGGCCCTAATAGAGGTTAAAATTAGGATGTCAATGAACATTAAGCAAATGCATCGAAATAGTTCATTACTTTGAATAATATTTGTCTGCCGCTGCGCCCATTACAAGCCATCTAATGTTGTTCTGAGCAATAATCTCAACAATACCCTTCTCAATATTGTCCATCTCAATCCATACTCCATCTGCTTCCACCTAAGCAAGTAAGCCAAGTGTAATTATAGTTAATCTAACTACGATTAGTTGTTTCTTGCTTAGATTTCCTAGAAGCTGTAAATCCATGTACTAATTTAGTCTATGCATTATCCATATGGGTGTCTGAGTTTGTAAAGAGAACCAAATGAAAGACGTAATACAACTACAGACCAAATAACAAGAGAGACAATACCCCTTCGTGTGCAAGCATGTCACAGTACTGGTCTAGAACATCATTCAGCTTTCTTATCCCAAGTTCTTGGAATGCCTCGTTTGTATCATGTCTCGATTCATTAAAACCAGGCTTTGCATCGGCTACATGTAGTGAAGCAAATCAAGATTGATTCATAACACAAATGCAGACATTACTTTAAAAAATAAACCAAAACATCGTTGGATTGTTTACTGTTAGTGCATCCCAGAAACAAAACAGACTAACTAAAAGCTCTGGTGAATCCTATAAAACTATAAACTTTATAATAGTCTAAATAGCTCAATTTCTCTATTCCAATTCCTCTAGCGCTTAAAGGATTGATGCACATTCACAACATGAAAGCAGATTAAACAAAGTTCAGAAGAATTTAACAGAAATAGAAAAAACGAAAAACAAAACTCACTTAAAGCAACAAAAGTATCGGGTTGGTGAACATGGAGCAGGCAAATCCTCTTTCCAGAGAAGCTCCGAACCGCCCAAAACAACGTCGTTTTGCTCTTCGCCACATTCTTCCCCACCGCAACAAAGATAGTCTCATCCGAATCATACGCTCTCTCCATCTCAATCTCATCAAACCCCTCCATCACCCCACGAACAAGCATCAATCTTTAAACACTCAACTCACCGTGTCAGCGAGTGAGTGGACCGAGTTACAGATATCAGATACTTAATACAGAGACCCTTTATCTTCTTTCTCAAGTCTTTGGACCTTAGGTGGCCTACTTAGAGAAATTAGCGAGTGAACATTTCCATGGAAGTCTTTGTCAAAAGTTGTCTTTTTACGTTAACAATATACTCAAAAAGACAAGGCTTAGCAAATGGAAGATCTACGTGACATTAGTAAAGTTGTTTGTAAGAATCTTCTCTTAAAATTATAGAAAGGGAAATTAGGAAATGGGCACACAATTTCCATGAAAATTATTTTAGAGGATAAATAAGGAATTTTCTTATTGCAAAAGCTTTTTTACGAGTGTTTTACTGTAAAATAAATAATACTTTTTTAATAGATATAGCTATTTTAGCAAAATTAAACCTGTCTTGCAAGAATCTTTTCTTAGTGTTTTTTTGGTTGAGCTTTTAGAAAGTGAATGAACACTTTTTTTCATTGCAAAAGTTTTTTTTAACGAGTGTTTTGCTGTAAAATAAAAAATATTTTTTAATAAATATAACTTTTTTGGCAACCAAAATATAATTTTTTAAAAAACTCTGGAGTTTCTCAAAAAATCTCTTTTTTAGTAAATTTTTCATATTAATTATAAACTTATTTTTAATCTCTTTTGTCTTTATGTTTTACACATAATTTTTACAATACCCATAAACTCATCTTTACGTTTATTTTGGAATATATATAACATTATTTGACTTTTTAATATATTTTAATATATATTTTTGACATTAATTTTACTTATATTATAATTTATATAAAAGATTTGGTTAAATATATTTTCATTTATGTTTCATATGGTTTAAAATTATATAATAATTGATATATTGTA
>JANZLD010000007.1:61522882-61549132 GCA_026413575.1 Erythroxylum carthagenense | reverse complement strand
TAAATTACTATTTGTTTATATATAATAATTTAAGAAAATTATACTTCTTTTGGTAACAAAACAACTATTAAATAATTGAATAATATTAGAAAAAGATAAACATGAAAATAAAAAAGAAAGAAAAGAGAGAGTTAGGGATAAAACATGGAAATAAAAATGAGAGAGTTAGAGATAAAACCAAAATGGTTGCAAGTTAGGGAGTTAGGGACAAAACAAAATGGTTGCAAGCTAGGATTTAACACCTTTAAATTTAAATTTAAATTTATTCATTAATATATGATTAAGAAGTTATGCTTTAATACCTTATTAATTCACATATACGTCTAAATTTTAAGTATTTTAACAATTTTAAATACGATAATTATAATAAGTCTTGATGAATTTATTCTAAAATCAATTTAAAAATTCAATTGAAAAATCATGATGTCTTTAATTGACATCATTAGTCATTACTACATAGTTAGAAATCTATGTTTTCATACAGTATCAATTTACACAAAATTTTGATATTAAATTTATAACAACTCTCGATATATTTAATCACAAATTCGATTAAGAATGGGTAATAATAATGTTTTTAAATGATGATCATATTTTAATAGAAGTTATTTTTAAAACCTAAAACTATTAGTTATGACAAAATATTTATTTAATTAAATAACTATTAATGCTTTTTATTCAGTAGTAAATAATATTAGAAAATGATAAATATAAACAAACATAAATTTTCATAGCATTCCAAAAACATAAATTTATAGAGAAGGGTTATGATTATAGACTAGTAAAAACTATTACACAACTATTACACATCCTCTATTCTATTGTTACTCCGGTAAGCTTAAAGAACAATAAATGTATGCAATAGAAAGAACAACATCCTCCCGTATCCTTTACAGGTTAGCATACACCCAGAAGAGGAAGTATATACTTCTATTACTACTCAGAGAATCGTGCGTTATCGATTGTAACTAGAACAGAGGTCAAAAAATAAACAAAGAAAGTGTTTAAACATCCTCTTCATGCTTCAACTAGAATCCCAAGAAATCAACCAAAAAGCAGTAAATCCTATGATTTTTTGTTAAACTCCAAAGAGTAGACAGTTTGGGGGAGTAACACGTTTAATAGACAAGGAACTCAAGTTCACTGCAATGGGGCTACAAGGCTATCCTCTTTTCAAGATAAAGATCTTCATACTATTTGCTTCCCAAGTTTACAAATAACAAATAGATAGAAAATGAAAGTAGTTTACTTTGAGTCGAAACAAATATCCAAATGACAACACTATCGATAAAACAACACAAATCTAACAAAAATAATGGAGACATCGTGTTGTTCTGATGTGGAGCATATAACTTCCGAATGTACAATAACTTGTGGTCCAACGCATACAACAAAAACTAATATTCAACTTTCAGAATATAAAAGCAACTCTCACCTATTTCAGAGTGATCTTTATATGAAAACAGACCTTTAAATTCAATTTTCAAAATATAAGGCCTTCAAAAAAGAGAATGGAATTGTAATCAAGGTATAAGATACTGCATAAGGTTATAAAATCTGATCAGACACAAGCTATAAAACTATCAAGAAATTCAATTAAGGGGATCAAACTTTATATATCATTGAAAAGGAAGAATTACCTTATTTGCAAATCCCCAAATAGCACTGAGATCACCACACTTCCGAAGAACCTGATGACTAGAAAAAACCAAGTAGTAAAGACTAACAACTAACAATTGTGTTGAGCTATTCCATTTGATAAGTGAAAAGGAGACGTTGGGCAGTTGTGAGTAATAAATAAATGGAGTTAAAAGCAATAAATTAAAAAATTAGCTACAATCCCCATGAAATTAATGCAACAAGAGACAACATACGTCGTTGTTCAACTGCAGCAAATCCATTTATATCTCAACTACTATCAGATTTCATTTAATGAAACATCTATCTCAAATATACTTTCATTAAATGTCAGAATTTGTTTCAGATTGGTTACAAAGAGGAACTGCAAGCATGATCTGTTGAATCAACAGATAGTTACAACAGAGCTAATTATTATGGACAGTCAGTTAACAACAAGAGAACAATGTAAAAAGAAACAAGTTAATCCATATTATTCAGAACAAAAAAAATAGTACAGAATTCACTGAACCCAACAACAGAAAGAGTTGTAAATTTTAAGATAAAAATTGAACAAACAATAAAGGCACAAGCATAAGAGTTCCAATGGCTACAATTATATTTCAGAAATGAAAAACATTGTACCTGAAGTTGGGGGAAAGCCCCCAACAACGTATTAAGTGTCTACAAATGGTACTCGTAAGGAAAGACCTGAATTATGCAGTCCATCAAATAATACTAAGCAAGCTCATCTTTACAGTTGACAACATGTACACATATTTAGTTAAAATTTTCAAAAAGGCAACATATTCAACAATCGCTTAACAATACAATTATAAAAGATGACTAAATATGCTTTATGGAAATGCAACCAGAACATCACTTCAACAAGAGTACAAGAAGCTTAATCCAGACTAAAGCCATCAGACCTACTCTAAAACTTTGGGAAGAACAGTATATTTGTATATTTCGAGGTCCACACCCTCTATTTGATTAAGAACATGCAGATTTCTTCCCACCTAACAAGAAAGAAGATAATGTAAAAATGTAGTAGATAACACAACAAAGAGCTAACTGGTTATCCAGAAAAAGAAGCAGATTGTCAGTTTTACAAGATCATGAAGTTTTCTTCTCTCCTTTTCTTGCTTCTCTCTTACTCGACCAGCCTAATTGAGGGCCTTAACTCAGGATCACCAAAGAGTATGAATGATCACAAGCACCATAAAACCTGCATGTTTGTTCTCATAATTCATTTTACCTTTATGGCATGCAACTACTGTGGTGTTATGCATTTTATTACCAGGAGTATGAAAGCGGTCACACTTACACACAAACCTGATGTTGGACCTGAACCTAGAGCTTATTCATCTCAGTGAAGTTCTGTAGCACAAATCCACAGCATCCATAAATGTGTCCTCATCTCTGCAAGAAGTAAGCATCATGTTTACATGCATAGTTTATGGTAACCATTTGTTGTTCAAACCATTCATAGCACTAAAAGCTTATGCAAATGAAGACTATAAAGTTGGCTAACAAAATGAAATTGAATTATCAATCGACACCATAAGAGGATGCAACAACTACTAATGACAACAAAGATGGTGCTTGCTTTTCGAAAGTTGCAAAATATACAAATCGCACACAACTTATGGACGTTAGGATTCACATTTCAACAGTCTACTTGAAAGTTTAATCTCCAAAAGGTAATCCTACATTGCTAGCATGAAGTAATTCATAGGACTTGAATTTTTCTATTTCCCTCACATCTGGCCTAGTTCTACTATAAGAAATAGAAAATCAACACCATTCAAAAACTTGCTTGGTCACAATAAAACAAAACTATTTCAATAGAGAATAAACCAAGTGACATAACATTTTCATGTGGTTAAAGTACCTTCTCTATCATATTAATTTAAGGAAATATTGTATAAACATTATTCAGTCCAAAGTTCAGATATCGCGTTTCCTTTTAACTCCAAAAACTAACAAAACAAACCGTGAGAAGAACAAAAGATTAAAAATCAATTTCAGAGATCTTCTTACTCCTTTTATTCAAAACTAATATCAGGCAGTTTATCTTTACTCAATTGAGCAAGATAGCTTCTAAGAAACAGTCCTTGCACTGGATGTTGAACTCCACAACACATCTCCATAAGATCCTTAAGCACATCTTTAGTTGTAGCCTCCATTGTTTTTAGGTAAATAGATCCAACCGTGCACAGAAGATACCTAGCAAACATATCCACCATCTTCTACTCATAGTTGAACAAAATCGAACTAATGTGTCATTATCAAAACTCGATATCTCTAATAACCATCATAAGCAAGTCACTTACAATCTAGGCGACACATTTCCTGTGTATTACATGGGCTCGTACAAATCTATAATCGAAACTCCATGTCTGCTCTTGTCTTTAAAGAACATCTCAAGTTTCCTCAACTCATCAAAAGCTCTCATATCTACGAATCAAAAATCAAATTCAATTTCAAGGAGAAAAAAATAAAACCTAAAAAATGATCCAAATTTTACAGAGTTCATAAAATTTGTGAGGGGAGAGCTTGGAAGTTCTGAGCTCCGATAGCATCTGAACCAAGTATTTGAGAGCTTCTCTCAAATTGTTTACATCCTAGGATTTGAAACGTTCAATTAGACTTCTCATATCTGAAAATCAAGAGAAAATTTCTTTGAGAAATCGGAAAACGTACCAAAGCGTGATGCATGTAGAAGGCGTTGTGTTGAATTCCGGCAATTCCTTCGACGAGCCATTTCTTTTCCTCTTCTACTCCTTCTAGAATCATCCTCTCCTGTTTCTGTTTGGTTTGAGAGTCTAGCACTTGGAGAAACAATCTTATGTATTCGATTCTCTCGAAATGTTAAAATTAAATAACACAATCACAGATTTTCAAGCGAGGGATAGGGCTTACATCTAGCAGTGTATTTTTCAGTTTCAAGTCTCGATGACAGATTTGTTGTTAAATAACCAGTAAATCAACAAACTTGTTAAAATTAGAGATAAGCAAACAATAAAAGTAAAGATCTGCCAAAAATAAATTTGAGATACCAATCTCTAAACAACCAAACCCATCGTTAGATACCATACCAAGAACACTTGGATTGATCTAAGAAAACTTGCCTCTTTGAAACGGATTATATTGGGGTGTCTCAGTGATCTGTGATTGATAATCTTCCTCGCCATATTCTCATCAATCTACAGATATGAATCAAACTTACACACATCAAGAAGACATGTACACGCTAGATCCTAAAACATTAACTTCCTAGGAAAAAAATTCCGAGTTTGTAATAATGGAGAATCAGACAAAAAAAGGGGGAGGGCCTTTTCTCACCCAGAGTGGAGTTGAACCCACCAACTACTGGTTCACCTACAGATCTCACAACCAAAAAGCTAAAAGATTTTGACACCTCAAGTCTTGATACCTTGCAAAGTGAACCAAGAGTCCTGGAAAGATAAGGAGAACAAGAATCAGAACCGAAACGTGTAAAATACAAAGGAAATGAAAATAAGAAAAGAGGAAACCGTCAGTTTCCTATGGTGATCTGTTGTCGCAACTGATCCGTTGTCGCAAGCTACAAGGTTCCATTGTCGTGACTGATTTGGTAATCTTAAGAATTTAGAGAAAATGAGAGTGAGAGTGATCTTCTAGAGAAAACAAGAGACGGTAATGAGGTTGGCTAAAAATTTAAAGGCAAAATTAGCAAACGTTGCTTACAATCAACTTCTTATTTTTAGCTGGTTGGGTTGGCTGAATTTAAGGGCAAAATTGACAAACGCTGCTTACAATCAACTTCTTATTTTTAGCTGGTTAGGTTGAATCAGTCAACCCAACCAGCCAACAACCACACAAAATAAACAACTGTTTGATGAAGTCAAACTGTTGATTTTGGTCAATCAGTTAAAAATTAGCTTATCAACTATCAACCAAACAAGGCCATTGTAGCTAAGCTCACCTTTAGCTCAACGGGTGTGTGGTCTAAGGTGAAAAACTACCCACGCTTGAACACCCGTGTTTGTAGATTATCTCCTTTAAACACTGGTAACTCGATTTTGCTACATCAGTGGGAACGGAGTAATGTCCTCCTTAACCTCCGTTGTCATTACTGATCTCCGAACCTCTCTGTTTTGCAGTTGTTCTTATTCCATGTTCACTATCATCCTTATGCAATAACTGACCAATCCACTCTTTGAGCTCTTGCATGCTTCTTTCATGCTGCATCTCTAGCTCTTGCATCTGGTTGTGTAATCCTTATTCGACTCTATCTAGCTCTTGCATCTGGTTGTGTAATCCTTGTTCGACTCTACGTCATTCTTGTTCACGAGTTCCCTTAGCCATTATCATAGTGACTGTTTTGGTCCCCAATCATCTCTGACACCAATTGATATAGTTCTTTTAAGAAAAGCTAATTTTGGGTTTTAGGGCTAGAGGCATTGAGAATTAGAAGAAAAAAATAGAGAAAACTGAAAGAAAAGAGTAGAGAATTAAGAGTGAGAAAGTTTCTATTATTCGTTACTTCCTTCACCACCTCCAATGACAATATAACAACTAGTATAACTGTTGGATATGTATCAGTAATTATCAATCATGTGATTTACTACACGACTTTTTTTTTACTCATAATTTTTACACTACGTCGTATCTATGTACAATCATCGTTATTCCATCATAAGTCGCTATGACACCGTTTGGTATAGACAATTCATCTTCGTCTTCCTCTCGCAGCCTAGATCATACGTCAGCTTCTTCATGGTTTGCCATCAACTCCTACTCCTATCATTTCTCAACACCCTCTTAGTAGCTCCAAAGTGCTAAACACTTGGACTTTAAATAAACCTTGATAGAATAGTAATAGTAATGAGATATCAAGTCTACTAAGATATAACAGACTCCTAATTAAGCTTCTATAATTTTGAGCATCAACTTTCTCTTTACCGTCATTCAAACTAAGATTCTAGTTTGTAATCAATGGGGTCTTCACTGGATTACATTCTTGCAACCTATACTTCTCAAGAAGATCTTTAGTATATTTCTCTTGTGATGAAAATTCCTTCATCACTTTGCTTCACTTCAAGTCCAAGAAAATAACTCATTAACCCCAAATATGTCATCTCAAATTAATGCACCATAGAATTTTTAAACTCATTCATTGTGACAGCACTATTACTAGCATAAATGAGATCATCAATATAAAGACATACCATCAAAAAATCATCAGCTTTAGTCTTAACATAAAGAGTAGACTCACTAGAACTTCTGAGAAATCCACGAGTATTGAAGAAGTCGTTAATCCTTGCATACTAGACCTATGGAGCTTGCTTTAAGCCGTAATGAGCTTTCTTCAACTTGTACGCTTTATTTTCTTGACCAGTTAATTCATACCCTTTTCGTTGTTGCACATAAACTTCCTCATCCAAAACACCATCTAAAAATGTTGGTTTTACTTCAAATTGATAAACTTTTCACTTATATTGAGCAGCTATCGTTAAAACAGCTTGAATAGTGTTAAACCTCGAAATCAAAGCAAATTTCTCATCAAAGTCTACTCCCTCGCATTGTAGGTAGCCCCAAGTGACCAACCTTGCCTTAGACTTCTAGATCGAACCGTCTGGCTAGTACTTAACCTTGTAGATCCATTTTAAACCCACTGCCTCTTTGTTGTAAGGTAGTTCAACTACTTCCCATGTCTTGTTTCTCTCTAAAGCCTTCATTTCTTCATCCATAGCATCACACCATTCTATCACTTGCACTACTTCTTCAAATGAAATTGGTTCTTTAACTTTTGTCATGTGAAATCTCTCTATTAATGCATAAATTTCATTTAAAGATCTCCATTTTCTTGTTGGTGTCTCGGAGGCAGATGAATTAGGTGTAGATGAACTCAAAGACATAAATGAACTAGCAATTGATGTCGATGGACTAGAGCTGCCATTTTTCTTCACCAAAAGTAGATGGAGTTTCATCATCACTTTCCATAAACCTAGTATGGGGTTGTGCATCATCCCAAATCCAAGAGCTTTTTTCATCAAACACTACATTACAACTGATTAGTAACTTCTTAGTGTAATGATTGTAAAATCTATAGCCCTAAGTTTCTACACTATACCCCACAAAAATACATTTTACACCATTTTCATTAAGTTTTGTTCTCTTTTGGGTCAGAATATGTACAAAAGCAAGACTACCAAAAACCTTAAAGTGAGTTACCTTAGGCTTCTACGTATGTCAAGCTTCAAAAGGAGATTGACATTGTAAAGCTATTGTAGGACTCCGGTTAAGAATATAGGCTATCGTATGCACTGTTTCTACCCAGAAGCTTTTTGGAAGAGCTTTAGCCTGTATTGTACTTTTAGCCATCTCCACAAGACTTATATTCTTTTATTCAGCCACATCATTTTGTTGAGATGTGAAACTAGTTGTAAGTTGTCGTTAAATGCCATACTCTTCACAAAAACTGTCAAACTCTTCTAAAACAAATTCTTCACCATGTTCTGTCTTTAAGATTTTCATGGGCTATGCACTTTGTTTTTCCACAAGTGCTTTAAACTTCTTACAAATTGGCAGCATGTCTGATTTCTCTTCAACAAAATACATCGAAGTCATTCTGTTAAATTCATCAACAAATACAATAAAGTACCTGTTGTTGTTGAGTGATGGAGTTCTCATTGATTCACAAACATCAACATGTATCAATGCAGTAAGGCTTTTAGCTCTCCTTGCCTTACCTTGCCTTGCCTTTGGGAAAAGCATTCTGGTGTTGTTTACTAGCCACACAACTCTCACATACAACATCATTAGTCTTAAACAAAGGCAAACCATGCATCAAATTCTATTCCTTCAAAAAATTCAACCTTTTAAAGCTCAAATGTCCATATCTATGACGCCCATATCTATAAAGCTCAAAAAACTCATCCTTTCAATGCCGACTTTTCATCAAGACTCAAAGGAAAACATTTAATTTTATCCATAGGAACCTTAACCAAAAGATGTTTCTTTGACTTATCTTTGTAGACAAAACATGTTAAATCTTTAAAGATAAGTGAATAATCTTCCAATAAAAATTGCCCCACACTCAACAGTTTAGAATCCAAATTTGGAACATACAAAACATTGTCAAGACAATTTATTCCAGAGGTATCTAATCTCACCATAACTTTTCTTTGAGCTTCACAAACAGTTCCATCTCCCATAGTTACCTGGCTAGTCATGGACTTGTCTAGTTTAGTGAACAAATCAAGTTTTCTAGTCATGTGATTGCCACTATCTACATGCCACACAACTAAAACACATTCTTTGGCTGAATAATAAGCTAGGAATATGCTCTTCATATCAACCTCATCCTTTTCTTGAGCGAGATTGGCCTATCTTTCTTTAAGTCGACAAAACCTCTCTATATGTCCATACTTCTTGCAATGAAAGGGTTTGAATTTTTACCTCTATCATCAATGCTAGGATGTTGGTTATTGTTTTGATTACAACCTCTACCTTTACCTCCTTTGCCACCACGTGAACATCGACCTTCATGTTCTCGGTTGGAACCACCTCTACCACTTAACTCTCTGTCTTTGTTTTTGAAAAACTGTCTCTTACTCTGGAAAGCATTTTCCACTATATTGTTGTCATACGGCTTAATCCGGCCTTCACAAGAATAAAGAGAGCCAAGAACTTCATCTACTGTTAGTGTACTCAAGTCATTCGACTCTTCTATAGCAATCACAACATAATCATATATCTTAGGCAAACTTCTAAGAATTTTCTCAACAACTTTTTGATCAGGTAGAATCTCACCAAATTTTCTGATTTGATTCACAACCTCCATCGTCTTGCAAAAATAGTTTTCTAGTGAATCATAATCTTTTATGAACATACCTTCAAAGTTCTGACCAAGAGTTTGAAGTTTCACAGTGATTACCTTAGCATTACCTTGGTAGCCTTTCTATAGAGCATCCCAAGCTTCCTTTAATTTTGTGGCTACCGAAATAAGTGGAAAGATTGCCTCATCCACTACTTGTTGAATAAAAACTAAGGCCTTTGCATATTTCTTCTACACTTCTCATAAAGCTTAGGTGGTAAATCTAGCTTTTGTATAACCATTCTCCACTAAGTCCCACACATCTTAGGACATAAGTAATCTCTTCATTTTTATGCTCCAAATGTCATAGCTATTGCATTGGAAGATTGGAATTGTAGGCAATGATGGATTCATGCTAGTGTTGTTGGCCATGCTAGCTTGCTCGAACCTTCTTTGATACCAAATGTTAGTGAATAGGCTGCACGAAAAAATAATAGCTGCCAGATGTTGGAGAATAGGCTACATGAAAAAATAATAGTTGTCAGATGTTGGAGAATAGATTGCTGGAAAATATAATAGCTGTAAGAGAACTTTTAACAAACAAGTGGTCGGCAAGAACAAAATGGACATAACTGATGCAATTTCCATTCATCTGATCAAAGCATTTTATACACAAAAGAAGTAACAACTTAACAAAAAACAAGAACACACTACTCCACTACTACACTACTAATGGCTAGAAACACATCTGTAAAGAAAATAGCAACTTGACTCTAAAGAACAGGAACAAACTAATAGCTTCATTCAAATATCAATAAAACATGTTTCTGCATTAGTTTCCAACAAATTGTTATTAACCTCAGTCTTCGAGAGCTCTGTGTATTGGACTACATAGTAGAGACTAAGGCTATGTTTGGTTGGGATTTTATAATGGAATAAGATAGAATGTGATAAAAGAGAAGGATTTCATATTACATCTCATTCCATCCTAAATAGTAAAAATAAAAAACCTTCGATTTAGAGGGTTTAGGATGTAATGTAAAATGATAAAGAACTTTACATTATATTACATTATAAACTCTTCATCCAAACAACATTTCACTACATTACATTATGAAACTTTTTATCCATCCCAAACAACAAATTTATAATATTACATTCATTTACGTTTTATTCCATTATAAACAATTCAATTCTATTAAAAAATTTATATTCAACCAAGGGCCAGACATTTGCACACTTGTTGCTAACACGTGAAAAGATAAATAGTGATCATATATGATATATGTAAGTGCGTATGTATTTAGGTGTACATATGCACAGGATACACACACACAGATGCAGAGATAGTTTACAAACATTGACCAGATTGCCAAAAAGATTGGTGATAAGGTGAAGGGCAAATTTGACGCTGTACCGAGTAGCCATTGTTGGTCGTTCTTGGTCTACGCTTTGCATTTTTTCATACATTCGATATTTACTACTAGGTTAGCTGACAAACCAACCAAGGGTCCATAGCTCAGTGGTAGAGCATTTGACTGCAGATCAAGAGGTCACCGGTTCGAACCCGGTTGGGCCCTTCTGTATCTTTTTAAAATTTTTGGTTCTTGATTGGACTTTAAAAAATAAGCACTACAAATTCTTTTATTATTAAAAGAAATATCAAGTTTAATTTTTTTATTGACAAAAATCGTAATTATTATTATTTGATACATATTAAATTTAAATTTAAATATACGTAATAATTTTAATAAATAACTAAAAATTAAATAATAAATCTAATACATATTAAGACATCGTTTTTTTCTAGTCGATGAATATAAACTACATTTCATTGCAGATGCTTGATTGATATAATCATAGTTGCCGTCTAAAACTCGAGTAGTTTGACAAATTCGACTCAACTCTATCTAATATTTGATCTTATTTTGGTGTTTTTCAGGACCAAAACATAAAAAATGTTCAAACCTTAATCAATTTCCAATGTACTTATTCAAAACATGTGATTTGTGGCGTCCTTGTTTGTCTTGACATAGGCTAGCATCAGTTTTTCTTTCTATTACCGTAGAAAAAAGGAACAGAATTAGACATTTTTAAAGAAAATTGTCCAAATTTGACAAGATTGTTGTAATATATTGTTAAAAAGCTGAACTGGTTCAATCAAATTTTTTAGTCAACTAATTTTTTCAGTTCGGTTTTCAATTTCTCAGTTTGATTTACTTTAATAAACTTTGTTGTTAAAAATCGATCAATTTATTAATTAATTAAAAACTGAATTGGTTCGAACGGTTTAACCATCAAAATTTTAAATCAACTAATTTTTAGTTGAGTTTTCAATTTTTCAGTTTAATTTACTTTAATAAACTTAGTTGTTAAAAATTGATCGATTTTTATAATATAAAATTAATTAATTAATTTTCAATCAATAGCCTCCCTTTTGAATTAAATTGTAAATTAAAGACAATTTCTTTCAATCTTATTTCAAAATTTTCAATTTTATTCAATATTTAATCAGTTTTATGTCAGTCTAATTCAGATTGAATCTTTTAAACCTTAAACTTATTGTCTTACCGATTTATTCTCTGGTTCGATTTTTAAAATATTAGTTGTAATATAAGAATATATATTAACATTCAAAACCATTCAAGATTCCAAATTTTGGACCGAGAATTTTCTTTTTTTGTTTTCCTGTTCTTGTTTGCGTTTAAAATGCTCTAACTCACAAGTCAACAAAATTTCATACGGAGCCAAAAGTTTAACGAGAATAAGCCGATTGGTAATAAGAAATTTGATACACATTGATAGTTTCAATCCTATAAGATTGGAAGGTTTATGTTTAAAGTCTTTGACGGTCTATCATTTGGTATTAGACAATTCTTAAGGTTGACAAATGGCCCGGCTTGATCCGATCTTCAAGAGGTGACTCAATGTCACGGTGTAAGTCTTGAGACGATTCAAAGTAATATTATTTTGATTTTTAAACTTGAATTTGATACGTTAATTTTAAATTAATTTTCATTATCACCTTATATTTTATGTAACCTTTAGGATCAAATAAATTAAATATGAATTGATGGAATTTTAGATTAGTTCGATGTGGTCCAAATAAATATAAATATAAAATTATTTTTAAACATTATTGAAATTTATCGTTATTAATTTTGGGTAAAAGACAAATTTTAAGAAATCTTTAAAAAATCTTTTGATTTTTTAAATTATAAAAATTATATTTTTTTGTTTTTTTGTTACAAAAATAATATAAAAAATTAAAAACTACCTCATTAAAAAAAACACCACATGCATCAGCCCATATAATTAAGGAGAAGGCATCAAGAATATCATCCAAAACTTGAAAATTTGAAAAAATGTCATGACCTAATTTAGCCAGATAATTTACTGCAAAATTACCTTCAAGAAATACATGCTTAATAGAGCAACGCCGATCCCTAGCAAGTAAAGCTTAAATATCTTAAAAACCTTCTTTTATACTTCAAAACAATGTATTACGAAGATCAAATATGAATTCATCCAATATTAATTATACAACAATTTAACTTAACCTTTAAACTCAAACCGAATTAGTTAAATTTTACTTAAATTAATTATTTAATGTAATTATTAATTTAAGTTAAATCTTATTAATTTAAGTCAAATTTAAAAGTTGAGATAAATTATTGGATTAATGATATTTAATTAGTTCACATAAGATATTTATGTTGTATGCCTTTTATCGTTTTTTTTAATCGAATTTTAAGAGAATGGATATATGTTGTACTCTTGATTTTGTATTATTTGTAATTACGCATGTAATATTCTTAATAATTGACATCTGATTGTCTTGTGTTATTTGCAATTGGTAAATTAAAAACAAGCCATTTATAGGAGGAGACGCCAAACCTCATTCTTCTAAATTTCCGGTCATCTTTGGTTCAACGTTTGGTCCGTCCATCCGCCATTGATAGCGGCTCGTGATTGACTGCTTAATTGAGTGAATATGGGTGCAGTGTCATGCCAACGAGTATATATAAGGGTAAGTCATGTTCCCGTATCTCCGCAACCACTTCTCTACCAATTCTTAACTCTCATCTCTGAACACAGTCATGGCTTGTAACTTCATCTTTAAGACCCTGTTACTAGCGGCTTTTGTCATTGCACTTTCTGTACCAGGCACTCTCGGTAAGTGATTCTGACTAAAAGATCTGATTCTATACCAACTGGGTTTTGATCCTAGCATGTAAAAATTTGTATATGATATGTCTTCAGGTGAAGTAACATGCGAGAAACTGGACCAAGACACATGCGCCTTCGCCGTCTCAGGCTCCGGCAAGCGTTGTGTGTTGGAGAAGCACGTCAGAAGGAGTGGAAGAGAAGCTTACATTTGCCGTACGTCGGAGATCGAAGCTGACAGGTTGAAGAACTGGATCGAAACCAACGGATGTATCAGATCATGCGGGCTCGAGAGAGAGTCACTCGGAATCTCCTCAGACTCACTTCTCGACTCAGGCTTCACTCGCCATCTCTGCTCTCATCAGTGCTACGACAGTTGCCCTAATGTCGTTGATCTTTACTTCAATCTCGCTGCAGGAGAAGGTAAAACACAACAAACACAGCACAACAAAACACAACACCGTCTCCTTCTTCTTCTTCTTCTACTTCTTTAGCTCTATCAAGTTCACGTAAGTCGAATTAATCTGATGAACGTTTTTGTGGTTTCTTGCAGGTGTTTTCTTACCCAAATTATGCGAGGCTCAAGAGGGAAGTGCACGTAGAGAATTGATGGCAGAGATCAGAAGCGGAGGTGTGGTTGCACCAGGACCAGTAAAGGCCGTGAAGTATGGTGTCGCACCATCAATTGCACCTTTTTAGTTCGCGGGACAAAGAACAATAAGACATAGACAATCACTTTAAGTAATTATGGAGTTCATCTAGGATTCCGGTAGCCGGGTTGGGTCGGTCGACCGAAACGACCATGACTAGCTGATCAGAGGATCCATTACGTGTGTTAATCACAAGAGTACTTAGGTTAAGCTGGTTTTATTCTTAGGTGGGTTCGCAAATTATTGTATGTGTTTGTTTACTATTAAGATTGTGTGATAATAAGAGACCAGAAGTCATAGCTTCCATCATCTTTTCTGCTTTTTTTAACCTGTCATGTAGTAATTAGTCTTCATGCACATGCACTGAAATTACTGAATGCCTCTTAAAGAGCAGGCATGGCAGCAGCCCGACTAGGCCTGATTCTTTAGAACATGGTCGGAGTTTAGCCTGAGGTTTAAAATATAACGAGAATAGCTCGAAATTCTACAGTGAAACGGGATTTGAAAAGAGTCTGATAGTATACAATCTTATCCTTACATAATATAAGATATAATATATTTATGAGAGTAACCAAAATGTGAATCAATCTTTTATCTAACTTAATTTAAAATCATGTCAACTCAAACCCTAATCCGTTGATTTTGAATTGGGCAAGACCCAATTTGCCAACCCTATTTATGTCCTTGATCATAGTTATTAAGTAGAAACATGACAAAACCAAAGTTGATTTTTATTCATGGTACTGGCTTGATGAATATTCAATAAAATGCTCCAACGATAAGCTTACCTGCAAGAAGTTTCAAGACTATTATTTTGCATTAATGGTATGCAGAAACCAACATTACATTGACACGAGAAAGCAAAAAATTACAAAAACAAAAGAACATTGATGACCAAAAGATGTAATTTTCTCAGGAAACGCTCAGGAATTTTGGACAAATTAATAAGAGAATTGAGTAAATCACATCACATCTAAAGTGCTCGGCCTTTTATAATGTCAATGCTTATTTCACTTGGATCTGTAGCTTGTAACTCCACTTGAATTCCGTCAAGTTCCCTCTTGAATCTATCTTTGGAACTTGCATACAGCATTTTATTTCTTACCCTCGCTGCATCAGGTGCCCTGCAAGAAAAAGATTCAACAACAGAGATAAGTAATTTGATCTAATCCTTGAATATATCTGTTGTTCAGATTAGTTTTTCATTTTCAGCTTAAACATGTTCCTGTTTCTAACATATCAAAACAAGTCCTGCTTCATCTTTTTCCTGAGGGGACACCACGCTACTCAAGTTTTCTGTCAGGAAAAAGGTAGAAGACTTAAAGAAATTTATGAACTTGTGTTAATTTCTTTCATAATGGAAACAAACACATGATAAATAGGATAGAGACAATTATTTTTTCTCCCTAATATTTAAGATTTTCAAAAAAAACTAATTTTTAAAATTATTTATTTTAAATTTCTGTCATCCCAACTTAAATCTTAAATACAATCATACTTATTTAATCAAGTTTAAACTAATAATTTAAGATATTTATAAAAAATTATTATTTTAAGTTAAATTGAGCTATTATATAAACATTAAACATGAAATAATCATATAACACTAATATAGTAATATGAACTAACTAAATTTGATTTAAATTAATAATATAAAATAATTATAACATATTATTAGTTTGAGTTAAATTTAATATTAGTTCATTTCAAACTTAAGAGTTCACTTAAATCATCATATAAATAATATTTGATTAGTTCAAATATAATGTTCATTATTTTATTATTATTTTTAGTAAAAATTTAAGATGATTAGTTATTTTAGAAAATTAGAAATTAGAAAATAATTTTAAAAATCAAAAAGTTTTTCTAAGAAGATTTATGCCTTTTACTTTAAAAGAAAAAGTCAACTTATCATATGCAGAAAAATTTCTTATTTTATAAAGGTACGAGGAGAATTATAATGTACACAATATTTTATTTATATTTTTATAAAAATATTATTTTCGTGATTTAAACACGTGACATTATTATTGTAAAGGAATAATTTTACCGACTTTTAGGCAAAAAATATATATATATATATAAAATAGTAGCTGTAAGCATAGAAAACTAAGTGTAGATATGTAAGAGGAGAGAGTACCAAGCAATGAAGAAAATTTTGCTTTTCTGGCAATTCTCATCGGTGGTGAAGTCGAAGTCGTAGACGGCGTAGCGACACTCATCGGCAGGGAGACAGGCAGTGAAGTTGTCGTAGGTTTCTTGGGGACTCCCAAGTTTCTCTACGACCACTTGCTGAGACTCAACCTTAAAGACTATGAATCTGTAGTTCCTCTTGGCTTTCAGTTCCAAAAACTTGAGCTTACAGTCATCTTCCACAGCCATTCCAGACGCCGAGTTTGCCTAACCCAAAATGTTTCAGTTTTGAACTAACAATGAAAAATGCATAAACCACATGATTTTCATCATATATATATATGAATGCAATTCAAACAGGATTTGAACAAGCGAGTTCGTCAAGTGATTTATTCGAACACGAAGTAGACATTAATCGGAAAACATAAATAGCAGCAAACAAGAACATAATGACTAGATAGAGAATCCATTGTTGAACATTGATGGGCTCTTGAGGCAATGCAATGTTATAATTTAAAAGATAAATCATAAAAGAAGAAGAAGAACATAATCCTTTTCTCATTAATCATCCACACAATAAAGAGACAAGAGAAAGAAATACTGAGAGTACCATTTTGTCGTCCTAGGAAGACAGCAGAGGAGGCTTGTGCGAGAGGGAAGAGAAAGAGAAGGAGAAAATGGGAGAGTATAGGAAAAAATGAGATTGGGAGATCCTTAGTTTTGGGAGACAGACAACATTAAGAGGACAGACAAACACGGAGAACAAAGAGAAGTTTCAGGGACAACACATGGGTTGGAAATTCTCTTTGGAGCTCTCTCATGGCTGATAATTAATGATGATAATGGGCTGAGCCGGCCTATACAAAATTATTATATATTTTCCTAAAAAGATAAAATAACGTTATTTTGTTTTTAACGGTAAGATCTTGGGCTGAGTCCAGAAAATGAGACCTGACCTGTTTACTTCCGACGAAGCTGTGCTCGGAATCTTTCGCCATCGTTACTGATCAGTCTACAACAAAACCCCCCAAAACAAAGAATCCTTTCTTTTTCGGTCATTTATGATAAGGAAACTACAAAGCTAAGCAACACATCGCTAATCGAGTGAATTCAATTTGGTGACTTTGATCATCAAAAGGAAAAATATTGTTAAATTTTGAACAAGAATGAGGTCCGAACTTTAATTTGTCTGATTTTATTAGACATTGACGGTTAAAAGTGCATTTAAATCTTAATGTTTGTACGAGAATAACCCCCTGGGAGTAGTCAAGCTAGTGAAGTGGGGTAATATGAGGTCAAAAGGTCTTATGTTTAAATCCCTCTATTTATGCTCTCTCGATCGAATTTGTCATATAGGGTTTGTTTTCAACCGGATTAGAGTAGGTTCGCAGTTAAATAAGACTAAAGGAATAGTAATAAACACACAAATTTTAAGTAAAAAATCTCCAAATTAGGGTAAAAATTACGAGCAAGGATGAAAGACTTTTACTATAGAGAAAAACTGGAGAATGACAAGAAAAAATTAGACCAAAAAATACACAAAATATTTTTGTCTATCTCTTTCTTTGTCTCACCTCACTTCTCTCTATTTTTCTGCTATGCTTCAATGATATATATTCTCTTCATAGGCAGGAGAACATATGGGATGGCTGGCCATTTGGCCAGTTATCCCCTTAAATGTTCAAAGTTGGTGGGCATCATTTTTGGTGCCTAGCATATTCATTTCTCTGTCAATTTTGGTAGGCATCATTTTTGGTACCTACCTTTTTGACAATTCTCCCACTCAAAGATTTGATTGAAAGTCAAGCAGATCTTCACACTATTATTTCTACCTTGCTACTTCATGTTGCTTACATCTCTGTCAGGTCATACGAGAATCGACACCACATAAACTTGTCACAATTGATTCTTTTGATATAAAATGTGCCAAGTTATCCATTGTATAAATTTTCTATATATCCACCATTCCTTCTTCCACTTTCTCTCGAACGAAGTGATATTGAATTCGAATGTGTTTTGTCTTTGAATGAAATGCTAGATTCTTGACAAGATGCAAAGCACTTTGACTGTCACAATATAGAGTAATATTCTCTTGTTTATTCCCAAGTTCTTCCAACAACATCTTCAACCACACTGCTTCTTTACTAGCTTGTGTAGTTGCTACATATTCTGCTTTTGTTGTTGACATAGTCACAACTGACTATAGTTTTAAAACCCAGCTCAAAGTTCCTTTAACTAGTGTAAACATATATACTGTAGTGGATTTACTTTTATCAAGACCACCTGCATAATCAGCGTCAATATATCCTTTGACAGTAAAATATGATCCTTCATAACATAATGCAACATCTGAGGTTCCTTTGATATATCTGAGAATCCTCTTAACAGTATTCCAATGCTCTCGACCAGGATTCACCATATATCTACTAACTACTCCCACTGTATGTGCAATGTTTAGTCTTGTACAAATTATAGTGAACATTAGGCTCCCCACTATTGATGCATACCGTACTCGAGACATCTCTATCCTCTCTTCTTCATTGCTATGATTCATACTTGAGAATAACTTGAAATTAACAGAAAGAAGGGTATAAATTGACTTACAATCTTGTATGTTGAATCGCCGCAAGATCTTCTTCAAATAATTCTTTTAAGAAAGTCAAATCTTCCTAGTATTTTTGTCTCGGTGAATTTGCATCCCTAGAATCTTGTTTGCTGATCCCAAGTCCTTCATTTCAAATTCCCTAGCTAACTATGCCTTCAATTATTTGATACGATCATTATTGGAGCATGTGACCAACATGTCGTCTATATACAACAGTAAGACCATAAAATCTTCTTTCTCAAACCTCTTGAAATATGCACAAGGGTCTGCATTCAGTCTGTTATATCCAAGGCTCATGATGAAGGAATCAAATCTCTTATACTAACACCTCGGCGCCTGCTTTAAACCGTATAGAGATTTGTTCAACCTACAAACTAAGTTCTCTTTCCCTTTTTCTTCAAAACCTTCTGGTTGGAGTATATAAATTTCTTCTTCAAGATATTCATGAATAAATGCAGTTTTCACATCTAATTGCTCAAGATGCAAGTTAAATATAGCACACATTGCCGGAACTACTCGAACTGTAGTGAGTCGAACCACAGGAGAAAATATTTCGTTAGAATCAATACCTTCTTTCTGAGCAGATCCTTTTACCATCAGTCTAGCACGATATCACTCCACTTAATCATCACCACTCCGTTTGATCTTGTAAACTCATTTATTGCCAATAGGCTTTCTTCCTTATGGTAGTATTACCAGCTCCCATGTCTTATTTTTATGTAGAACTTCAATTTCTTCATGCATTGTTGCCATCCACTGAGATGCATATGAACTAGTCATTGCTTCTTAAAGAGTTGATAGCTCTCCATCATTAGTTAAAAGATAGTATGCAATATTGCTCTTTATAATATAATCTGAGTGCCAGCTCGGTGCTCTTCTTATGTGAGTTCGTCTCCGAGTATCTGGAACATCATATTCAACTGGTTCTTGCTCTTGCTGCTCTGGTGTAGCTTCAGAAGAATCATTTTGATCAACTTTTCTAACCACTTGTATCGTTGTAATTTCTGGATTCTCTTGTAAAGTGCCAACATTTTCTGTTTGCTCTTAATCCTTATCTTCTATAAAGATAACACCCCTGCTGATAACAATCTTGTGGGCAGTGGGATCCCACAGACGATACCCCTTCACACCTTCAGCCTACCCTAAGAAAATGCTTCTTCTGGATTTTGGATCCAACTTTGTACTTTCTTGGGCATTAAACATCACATAGGCCAGATTTCCAAATATATGGAGGTTTGAATAATCCACTAGTTTACCAGTCCACATCTCCATCGGTGTCTTCAACTCAATTGCAGTTGATCAAGTTCGATTCACCACATAACAGGCAATATTGACTACTTCTGCCTATAATTTCTTATCTAAGCTTGCAGTTCTCAACATCGCTCTGGTTCTTTCAAACAAAGTTCTGTTCATCTGTTGTACTACTCCATTTTGTTAAGGAGTATATGTCGTAGTGAACTGCCTTTTGATGCCTTCTTACTTACAAAATTAATCAAATTCTTTCCCAATATATTCACCTCCATTATCTGAGCGCAAACATTTGATCTTCTTACCAGATTCAAGTTTCATCCGCGCTTTGTAAAATTTGAAAGTTAGAAACACATCTGCCTTCTTCTTAATAGGAAACACCCAACATCTCCTCGAATAATCATCAATGAAGGATACAAAGAAATTTGCTCCTCCTAGGGACGTAACTGGTGCTTGCCATACAATAGAGTGAATCAAGTCTAGAATTTCTTTACTTATGAACTTTGATGTGTTGAACTTCAATCGATGTTGCTTACTCACAATGCAATGCTCACAGAAGGGTAGTGTTATCTTTGTGAGTCCTGGAAGTAGATTCTTCTCTGCAAGTATCTTCATTCCTTGTTCTAACATATGTCTAAGCTTCTTATGCCACGTCATTGCAATTTTGTGGTCTAGACTAGTCACTGCAACGAATGCCTCTCCTTCTTGCAAAGTTACTCCCTTCAACATGTACAGATTTGCAACAATCTTCTCTGCTTTCATAAATACTAGCGCTCTTTTAATCACTTTCATGATCTTGTTTTGAATCTCAAATCTGAAACCAAGATCATCTAGTTGTCCTACAGATAACAAATTCTTCTTCAAATCCTTCACATGTCGCATTTTTTCAATAGCTTGAGTTATCCCATCGTACATTTTTAGCTTAATGGTGCTAATACCAACAATCTTTAGAGCTTGATTATTACAGCTATACATAGATCTCTTAGAGAAAGATTCATACTGATGAAACCATTCTCTTCTAAAGGTCATATGAAAAGTAGCTGTTGAATCGAGAAGCCATACATCAACAAATCTTCTCTTACCTCCAATAGTCGTTGCTGCTTCACAGACCATTACACCTCCATCATTTGGAGTATTTGCCGCATTTCCTTGAGGCATAGAATCTCTCTTATTCAGATTCCAACAATCTTTCTTTGGACACCCTTTCTTGCCACAATTGTAACACTTGAAATTCTTTTTACTTCTGGATTTTGATCTACCTTGACTATGACTCCCACTTGGACCACGTTTCATTGATCTTCCTCTCGTCATCTCCAAGGCATTCGCTTGTTGCGAATTTGCCAGCCTGTCTTCCTTACTTTTGCACTGATTCTCTTCTTCTAGAATAGCAGCTGCAATATTATTGAAGACTAGAGTATCTATGTTGTTTGTTAAATTGATGACGAGTTGATCATACGAATCTGATAGGCTTTGGAGTAGAAGTTTCGCACGTTCACTTATCTCTATTGTATGCCCCAATGGTGTGAGTTGAAAAAATAGAGTATTTAAAGTATTTAAGTGCTCTATCATCGAAGTGGATTTTGCCATACGTAAAGTGTATAGTTTCCTCTTCAGAAATATTTTGTTGTTGAGTGATTTGGCCTCGTACAATTTTGTGAGGTAATCTCATATTTCCTTCACAGTCTTCTTTTCCTCTATGCTGGATAATACTCCATCGGCTAAAGCTAGGTGAAGATTAACTACAACATTCTCGTCCATCTCGTTCCATTTTTCATTTGTGACTTCAGCTGGTCGTTCACTAAGGGCTGCCAGACAATTATCTTTCTTTAAGATTGCTTTTATCTTCAACTTCCACAATGAAAAATTACTCCCATTGAACTTCTTAATCTCAAATTTTGTTGTCATTGCTTCTATCACGAACATAATTTAGCTCCCACAATTTCACGTAAATAGTACCGTACACATGAATAGTATCATACGTGTTAATAGTATTGTATACTTGAATTACAGTAACTGCACAGTTTAATGTAAAATTAAATGAATGAACAGTTGTCACATTTTGATTACTATTCACCAACTTTGGTGGTGCACACCGAAACTCTGAACGGATTATGCCAAAAAATTTGTCGTAATTTTATGACTTGACTCTGATACCACTTGTAGTGAAAATCAACTGGATTAGAGCAAGTTCGCAGCTAAATAAGACTGAAGGAATAGTAATGAACACATAGATTTTATGTAAAAAACCTCTAAATTAGGGTAAAAACTACAGGCAATGATAGAAAATTTTTTACTACTGAGAAAAACTGAAGAATTACAAGGAAAAACTATACCAAAAAATACACAAAATATTTTTGTCTCCCTCTTTCTCTTTCTCTCTCTCACCTCACTTCTCTCTATTTTTCTGCTCTGCTTTAGTAATATATATTCTCTTCATTTAAAAATATAAAATAATTTCATACCAATATTTAACCTAACATTTAACTTATAGATAATTAATCACGTTAAATTTTTCATCTATTTGAAATTTATTTTAAATATTTTGAAAATATTATAATTTAATTTGAACACTTTGAGACATTAAGATTTAAGTTATATTTTTTTTACGAAAGTCAAAGTGTAAAATACACTTTTGATCTGCGAACGTTAAAGTCTAAAATACACTTTTGATCAATATTGAATCATATTGGATTTCATGACTATAAATTCGATGGTTGGGACCTCAAAATATTCTATTAAATTAATCCACCTTAACTATCCTTTGGGTTTAAATTCGATTGAATTAAGATTAAAAGTAAAATATGTTTTATTTAATTATTAATATATTTTATTTGGTTATGTTTTATAAAATTTCATTATTTTATATTTGTTTATTCGAAAAGATTTTTATACTCATGGTAAAGAAATGAAATAAGAAAATGGAATGATTGTATATATTTATTTTAACAGGAGGATATTGAATTAAAATTTTATTATTGTTGCATCATTTAATATTTTTACTTTTATTTTAATATTTACAAAAGAAATATATATTTAAATATGTTTAATATTGTTTAGTATTAAATCGTTTTAAGGTGGAGGTATGAGTCGTTTAGACCTAATTCTAACTTAAGTTTGATCCAAAATTCGACTAACTTAACTTCATCATCGTTATCATTATTATTCTGAAGTTTTATAATAAAGCAAGATCTGAACAAATCTAATAATAAGTAACCTTACCAACTTAACTTATTCATTCCATACCAACTCGCGTGTAGCTGGAATTGTTAATCATAGTCTACTAATCTTTAGTTAAAATCATATTAGGCCTAGCCCTCCTAACCAAGCCCCGGACAGATTTTAGAAGCTTGAGATCAAGCCCATTACTTCCTAAAACTTACACTAAGAGTCCGAAACCAACCCCACCGCCGGCCTTTTCTTCCTTAATAGATCACTACCGGTTAGCCACGCATGCTTTTTTCTCTGGATTCAATCATCAGACTACTCAACCCATCAAGCTCTGTGAGTAATAACATCTCAAACCATTTTGTTTCTGATTGTTCTTAGTCGTTTCAGCTTATTGCTCGTAGCCTATTCTCTGCTTCTGCCTTTCACATACGACATGTTTGACAAAATGCTTCAAAGAACTAGCTTGTGAATTATTCTTTTCGTTTTGGGGAAGAATCTTTTATCTCAAATTCAAGAGATTTGTATAATGAATTGTCCGTTGATGACATCGACTTGCAGAAACCGTAGTGCAGGATCCGGATTAAGATGGCATTTCGAGGGAAGGAGATTATGAAGAAAATACTGAAAAAGGTGGGCCAAAATGGCTTGACGCCAGGAGTTGAGAAATCTCTCAAGAATCACTTGCCTAACAGCAAAGTCATAATGGGTCGAGCAAAACGAGGTATTTATGCTGGACGACATATCCAGTATGGCAATCGAGTCAGCGAAGATGGTGGCAACAAGTTCGTTCCCTTTCTCTCTCTCACGAAACGTTTCGCATTCCTAACTTCACGCAATGCATTGCATAGGACACTCCAATTTCACAATCAGCACTTAAGCCACTTCCACTCAATGATAATATTGGTTTACCTCGTTGAAATTGGTTGGAGTTTTATTGAATCATCGAGTTTGTATCATGAATATGAGGTTTCAGTCGATATATAGGATCTTAACAAGAAAATTCCTATCAATCAAATAATGATAATAACGAAAAGATCAGTTCGGCTTTATTCCATCGAATTCCATACAAATAAAAATAATACCGAATCAAGGAAAAGCGAAATGGGCGAACTGGGAAAGAAACATTATCAATGGAGTCTTAATGCATGGATTCTCATGGCTATTGTCGTCCTCTTTTCATGGTGTTGCAGTCATAGTTTACAGCTTTCATTGACCCGCTTGTAAATTTAATCTACTAAATTCTTTGTATGGCTTGCTTAAGGATTCTTCTGGACCAGTAAATGCAGTGTTTTTGATGACTGCTGAGAGATCAGTTCATTTGTGATGACAATTCTTGTACTTAAATCTTGTTGCAGACTGTGCACAGGCATGTTTAATGGGGTGGATTTGCAAACTTTTTGACTGATAGGATGTTAAGATCTTTACATATTGGTTTGTCTTGACTTGGATTTTGTTGCGCATCCATCTTTGTATGGAAGAGTTTATGACCTCCAAGTGTTTCATATGTGTGTTAATAACAGGACAAGGAGATTTTGGAAGCCAAATGTCCAAGAGAAGAGGCTCTTTAGTTATATTCTGGACCGACACATTCGAGTCAAAGTTACGACGCATGCCCTCCGTTGCATAGACAAGGCTGGGGGCATTGATGAGTACTTGCTTAAAACTCCCTACAGTAAGATGGATACGGAAATGGGGCTCGTCTGGAAAGCAAAGATTGAGAAACTGTATGAAGAACTTGGAACTGCAGACGGATCTGAGGATGTAGTTGAGCTTGGACGGGGTCTGAAAACTCTGGCATTAGGTAAAGAGGACGGTCACAAGCAATTTAGGGATCGCATTCTTACTGCTTTTGGCAAACAGAAGCAGATTGAGCAAGCAAGTGCTGGGAAGGGGAAGGCAAGCTCGCGAGTCTCTGTCTCCTACATTATATGCTCGAATGATTTGAAAGAGAATTCAATTGTTGCTAACTATTGACTTATGGGATGTTACTGCTCTTGAACAAGTCAATTCACTTTTTCACACTTTTGGTTAAGCACCCGTAATGCAGAAGTTTGTCTCCTGAAGATAGACGTCCAGCTTTAGATGCCTTTGTTTCAATTTGTTGTATTAATACTCTTTTCTTCTTATAAAATATTAAATAATATTTTAAATTATTGATTATTATCGTCATTATCACATCCAGTCTAAAGTTTCACAATAAAGTGGAGTCTGGAAAGGTCTAATAATATGCAGCCTTATCCTTATATAATAGAGAGGCTGTTTTTAGTAGACCTACACGCAAATGTGAAAATAAAAGAATGATGCAGGTTAAAAGAGCAAATAAGTAAAACCGACACTCTAAATCATTATGTAAATAAAATTATAAAAAATATATAAAGATAAAATATAAAATATAACTCGATTTTTTAAATTATTAATGACAGTTATAATTGCGATTATAATATCATAAATGCACTTCATGTTTTAAAAATCGGTTAAACTGGTAAGTTAAGAAATCTAATGTTTAAAAAATTATTAGAATGTCATAAAATTTTTATAAGATTGAATAAAATTAAAGAATTTGAAACATAATTGAAAGAGAACATTTGTGTATATTAAAAAAATTAAAATTTAATTAAAAATTGTTAAATAAAATTAATTGATTTATTTAATTTTATAAGAATTTATTAATTTATAAAACTTGATCAATTAATTAATAAACTATTTAATTTTTAACAAAAAAAATTAAAATTAATCAAACAAAAAAGTTAAAACCGAAACAATTTAGGCCCCGTTTGGTTGACGAGAAAGTAAAGTGAATTTGGATTATGATTCTTTGGAGAATAAATCTATGGAAAGTAAAGACATTCACATGT
>JANZLD010000007.1:61504857-61522782 GCA_026413575.1 Erythroxylum carthagenense | reverse complement strand
ATATATTTTTAATTATTAAATCAAAATTTATTTGAAATTTATATATTTTAAAGTCGCAGAATTGAGAGAGAAAGAAGTGTTAAATTGTCTAATATATTTTTTAGATTAAATTCTTAGGGAAAGTAATCTAAATACCAAGGGGATGTTGGAATTTAGAATCTAAGGAAAGTGTCACTACTTTCCTTAAATTATGAAAGTTTTTACTTTCCTAACTACTCAAATAAACGAACTAAACGTAATAATTTAAATTTTAAGAAAAAGATTACTTTTCCCAGCAACAATCCGTGCCATCCAAACGGGGCCTTAAGGTTTTTACGGTTTCTTTTGTATTATTTATGAAATGAAAGAGTGTGAAAATTTATTTTTTATAATTTTGATATATGATTTTTTTCTAATAAAAATATAAAAACATGTAATTTCCAAAAGAATATAAAATATATACAAAATGGCCCAGACTTTCTCGCGAGGTTGAAACGGTAAACATATAAGAAAGCCAACTGGTAAATTGAGGCGCCAAATTTCAAAGTCATATTCGAAAACTCCTTTTCTGAACTGATGCGAACTCGATTCCTCAACACCGATCATTTTGCCTCCATCAAAACCCTAAGCTTCCTCAATCTCCCACTCGTGAACTTACCTACTCCGGGTCTCTTCAACTTCGAAGAACATCTCAGTAGTTTCTGTCCCGTCGTAGATGCTCTTCCTCGAGAGATCGATGAATTTCCGATTGACGCAGCTCTCTCGAAGTTTGTTAACGATGTAGTTCCTCAGTTTCTAGACGTAGATTTTGGAGATCTCGATCGTTTTTGTCTTCTAAATGACAATCTGGGCGCTATCGAGGTAAACTGCGGAATTTAGATCCTTTGTTTTGATTAGGATGCGTTTCGGTTTCTGTATAACATAAGTTTGACAATTATTCTGTGAAAAATGAGTGATCTTAATTTTAGTCTTCTTTGGTCCTTTTTGAGCTTGGTTAGTTTGTCGAAATCTGATATTCTTAAATGGATTCAAACTTTCTTTAACTTATCCTTAGTTGAAAGTGTTTGACTCTGTTCGGATCGTATACTTTTGGTTTCTTAACTTTCCTGCAAGTGTAATTTTCAGTAGCTTGAACTTTTGAGCTTTGATGATTTGATGTTCCTAAGCGAAAAAAATGAAGATTCTGTGGTATTGTCCTGCAGAAGAATATTATCTACATCTTAACTTCACGTTTGTTTTTGTAGTTTTTCATTTAAAGTTGTATTTAATTGCAGAAAGAAAACAGTACTGTGGATGACAAGCATGGACGCAGGTTGGAAATCATCCAGTTTGAGCAGCCAGAGGTCGACATGTTCTTGGTAAAATGGCAGTATTTAAAGCATGCAGCTCTGGATACATTTTGCTCGGCTAGTGTTGTGATTTCATGCTTATCATATTTTGTGTTGTTTTTCAGGAGAAACCATGCTTTTCTGAGGAAGCGTCAGGGACAGAAATTTTCTCTAAAGTTCAAGAGATTGAGAACAATATGGTGAGTATCTGATCATTCTGTAACTCTTATTTTCAATTGTTACATGACTGGTGTTTATTGTGCGCGGCAAAAGATGCCAATCTATTTCTCTCCAGGTTATATTGATACTTGATTTGGAATTTTCTATCTACAAATTTGATTAAAGTATATATCTTATCTTTCAGGAATTGTTCAATCTGGCAAATGAAATTCAGTATGATGACAAGGCTCGAGCATCAGTGTTTTCGGTTGAAGATGCTGCTTTGGAGTGCGTGGACCAAGAAACCTGTTGTCCCCAGGAAGATGAAGCTTCTGATCTAAAGTTATTACAATTCTGCCATTACACGTTTCCTCTTTTAGAAGTGGACGAGACCAGTCTTAGAACTTTCACAGAGCACTCCGTTGAAGATGAACTTGTTTCATTTCTTGAGAATATGTATTCAGGGTGGACTTCAAAGGACTTTCCAGTTATTGATCAGATGGAGCTGTTGGGTTCGCTTCATCATGATACGTTGGATTTTCTTTCAAATGATGCTCTAGAGCAATGCTATGAGTCTGAGTTGGCATGTGTGGACAAATTCATTGGAGTGGACATAATAAGCTTGGTAGATACTGTACACTCCAGAGATGATTCAACAGGTTATTTTCTGTCTACGAAACCTGTTTTTGAGGAGTTCACATTTCTTGATGAGGACTTATGCCAGCTTTATGAAATATTCTTTGAAATGCAAGCAATAGATGAGCCAGGGACATGTCCTTTGATGTTCAGGAAGGATACGAACTTCAAGGATTTCAGTGAATTAATTGTTAGTCCTGAGCTTACTCTAGCAGATGAAACATTTAAATCGATGCCCATACCCACACTTCCTGACTGTGATAAGATGATGTCATCATACTCTATAGCCGAGGAGATGCTTACTCGACTTGAACCACATTCAATATCTGCATCTAATGGGATTTACTTGGATTGGCATCTTCTAGAGGAAGATAATTCAAGCATTAGAATTCTCTCCTTTTATCAAGAGGAGTTGACTTCGCACTATAACGATCTTGATCAGGAATTTTTTGGTAGTGGAGAGCTAAATATGGACTTTATTTTATGTGATGATGCTCCTGATGCTCCAGATGCACCAAAAGCTGATGAATATGAGGAATTACCAAATATGCCTTACTTTTCGAACAATCTGCCTCCGGTAGTCGATTCATCTAAGACGTTGGATGACAAACATCTAAAACTAGGAGGTGCAGGACAATTGGCTGAAAATGATGCTGAGAGGGCACCCTTGTTATCCAATTCTATGTTTCACTTTAGTGATCTTGATTTCTTCTTAAATCCTGGAAAAGCAACAGCTAGGGAAAAAAATGAATCTACGGTCGAGGCACCTGGTATTAATGTTACACCTGCAGATCCTAAGGTGAATTTGTTTAGGCATGCAAATGCTTAATATAACTTTTTGCTTTGACCAAAAATTGAACGAAAGACACCTTTGCATAAATTGTTGTTTCTCTTCTTATCTAGGTCCCAATTCCAGATATACCACTTAAGTTGTTTCTCTTTTGAAAATGCTAGGTTTCTCGGGCTGCAATATTGTCAACTTTTTCATTTCTTTGTTGCTTGCTCATTCTTGTACAACCATAACTTATTTGACCAATTCAATGTCAGGAAGTGCAATCTCCTTTCCTTATTTCTTCAGAAGCGATAAAGAACCAAAAGTTGGAGAACATGAAAAGAGCTATTTTGCTTGAGAACAAGCATGGTTTGAGGTCTTCCAAAGCTTCAGATGTAGCAGAAGCTTTTTCTATGCCAATGCCAATTCTTCCTGTGCCCAGCGTAATGATACCTGAGCAGATTCAGTGCGATGGAGCTTCTTTCCCTCGGACCATAATTATTGTCAACACTCAAAATTTTGAAAAGGAAATGATTGTATCAAGAAGAAATACGTACCAAAAAATTCTTGCGATGGAGAAAGAAGGAGCACAAGTTGTGGAGCGTGACCTAAATTTCCCTGTGGATCTTATTATTAGTTCTGCAATTTGCTTGGTGTGGTATGATTGCAAGAATATTGGAAAGAAAGCAACAGACGAATATGAAGCTTCTTCATGCTTGTCATTGTGCATCGAGAATATAGCTACAAACATTATGACATGCCTGAGCTTTACTTTCAGTGGCTGTATTCTGGTAATTGCAACCAATCACTGATTATGAACTACGATTTCTCTTCAACCTTTTCAATTTGTTGAGTAATTAAGTCTTGAGAAGAATTGAATTTGTTTTCCTTTTTTTCCTAAGGGAGTGCTTTCTGTCAACCCAATAGTATGCTGGAGTATGTTCCATTTCAATCTATTACTATCAAATTGGATGTAATGATAACTAATTAAGAGCTGTAACTTCTGTCCTCTGTTTGCCTTTTCTGTACTTGAAGGTTTTTCATCATTGACTATCAAAACTTGATCATCGTCGTGTTTTTATGGCTCCATCAGATTCTGCTGTCTTTATCATGATAACATGCTTACAGATGCAGGTGTTCTCTATCCAGTATGAGAGTTTTACTGTGGTTTAATAAGCAGACATAACTCTTAAATTGTTTAAAATAACATATAGTGGTATGGAGGATATCATAACAAGATTGAATGAATTTACCCCAAAAAAAAAACAAGATTGAATGATGTTTGAACTGTGAAGAAGTCTTTCTTGGAATACTCTTGCCAGAAGCTGCTATTCGCAATCACTTTTTATATGCAAAAAGTGGTTTTTAATATGTTCAATCCTGCAGGTATTTGAGGGTGAAATTGGCTTCCTGTCTACAGTAATGGAATCCTCAGATGGGCTCTATGCAGCAGCAGCTAGCCTGGGAATAGATTTTCAGCTCTTTTGTGCCTATTCATCGGAATTGACAGATGAAATTATTTTAAGCAGTATTTTGTATGCCACAAAGCAGCAGACCTGCCTATATCCTAGAATGTTGGAGTCAGAAACTCTAGCAGAATCATTTCTTACCAACTTTCCTTCAGTCAATACATTGACAGCCCACGCAATTCTGTCTTCTGGAGTTAAGCTTATTGAATTTCTTGAGTGGTCACACGATCGCAGGATCCTTGCAGTCCAGCGCTATCATATTCCTGACGAAAGTGTTGCTCTTTTCAGTTCTGTGTGTAGATATGGCGAAAGAGAAGACGCTAAATCCGTTGTGACAGATTGCTCTTCTTCCATGTCTTCCTATCTTGATTCAAAGAAGCATCGCTTAAATGTTGATTCTGAAAGTAGAGGACAAAAATACATCTATAACAATCAAACGATGGACATTAATGTCGATCACATAAGGCAGTCTGAGCCGTTGAATAAATTCCCTACTGACAAGGATGGTTATTCTGAAAGATTTAGGCGAGACCATCTTTGGATATCGAAGGATTCCGACATGTTTGAAGAGTTTAAATGGCCTGATCAATCTATGACAAATGGGTTTTGTCAAAATCAGAAACAGATTATTGGAGGAATGGTAGATTTCTCTAATGAGTCTATGCCAAACGATTCTCACAACCTCGCCGGGCCACGGTTATTAAGCAACGAGAAGTTGTTGGATCAGAAGCAACGAAAGGAAGTAACTACCGGAAATCAATTTGAGAATCTATGCGAAGAGTTTATCGGTGAAATCATAGATCTCGATGATTGTCCTTTACCAGAAAAAGCTGTTCCTCAAGCGAACTTCTCATCTTGGCTGACCCAAATGGAGCGAGAATCCACAAGAACAAGAAAGTCTAGAACGGCGGGAAATTATCCCACTTTTCCAAAGGCTTCCGAGATCGACTTGGAGTTAGATTTGTGGACTGCCAAATATGACAGTGAAAGTTTGCTAGAAAACAATGATCCTGCTGAGATTGGTGAAAATAAAGACCACCCGCCTTTCAAACAGCAAAATAAGCTCTTCTGTGACGTCATATCTCAGCGATCTACAGGAACTTCAAAAGGGTTGTCAATGTCATTTAAAGAGCAAATATCACATGATGGTGTAACACCGCTTTCCAAAGCAATTCACTCTACCCATTTGCAGCCAGGTTCACCCTGGACAATAGAGTTCCTAAATAGAATCAGGGAGAAGAGTAGATTGCGGCAAAACTCCCTTCCAGCTAATACCCCTAGCCCAAGTATTGGGTTTACGTCAAGTTTACCGAAAGCTATTAAGAGAAGAAGCCCTTCTATTCTAGAGTTTTTTAGGTACAAGGGAGGCAATGGTTCAAGGAAGATACAGCAGCAAAAGAAGCAAAAGCAGTCTACAAGAATGTCATGCTTGTCCAAGAATGAAAGAACGCTTGCTCCCATACTTCCAACATGGACACCTGCTGATAAGAGATCGAGACAGGTATGAGATACTCATGCCTCCTCGTACATGTCGGTTCTTGAGTGTGCTGATAGAAATTCACTTTGGTGACAATACTATGCAGACTCTATCCTTCGCTACAACGGAGAGTGGAAAACAAACTAAGCTGGTCTGGACCAATGGAAGTGCCCAGAGTCCCAAAAAAAAGTTGCGCAGTCGATAATTCGAACATTAGAAGCAATTTTGATGTGAAATGCATCAAAGTAGAGGTACGTTACACCAATCCTCATTATTCTTCTAGATTTTCTGTTGAATGCTATGTATTGGTCTCTTTCTGTTGGTCAGAACACGGCTGTGATATCGCAAGCTTCTAACTTTAAATACCTATCGCTAGTTATGATGCATGATTTAGTTGAAGCTGTAGCCTTTACTGATAATTCTGTATATCCATTCCCGGAAATCTGGTACCCTTTCCTTTACGTGGTGTAACATAAATTTAACCACATTTAATTACAGTTAGAAGTGCTTAATCCATTTCACCTTTGTGTCTGGCATAAGTTGGAATTAGGAGTTACTAAACGAGTCGAAACAGAATTTTACTGTAAAGGTTTGTGTTCATTACTTCTTGGAATGTTAAATTAGCTGCAATTACATTTTCATACTTGAGGAAGAAGACTTGCTGCACGGCAAACTCTTCAATAACTTCTTCGGCTCTGCTTCAGTTCTGTTACGAATGTCTTAAAGGATGAGCTAGTTCTTCTTCCCATTCCTGAGATTGCGTAGGGTCATGACAAGCTGTTGCCTTTCGCCTTCTACCATAGCAAATTTGAGGCTCAGTTCAGAATATCTCTCTTGCATTTCTTTTAACTCAGTCTTCATTGATAGATTTCTTTCCTTTAGCAGAGCGATTTCGTCCAAAAATTCAGCAAGGTCAGATTCATCCCTGTCAGGATAGTGCTAGAAGTTTCAGTCAAAACGTAACTTAAAACAAAGCCAAAAGGCGGTAATAAAAACATAAATCAGAACATTGTAAGGTGAGTCATGTCAAGACAAAAGGGAGATTTATCTACTTATCACAACGAAGGATGAGGAATTCTAGTGGATACAACAAAATTTCTCAAGAACGCAAGTAATTTGAAGTGTAAGAAAAGACCTCAATTATACCTTTCAAGTTTTGGTATAGCATCTTCTTTTGTAGCCGGCTTGCTCTTTGTAGTGCTCCTCTTTGACTGTGGTAAATCTTGTACGGTATTTGCTTCCACTGATTTCTTCGCATTATCATTTCCTTCAACACATGCCAGCTCGTTTACCTTTTGCAGCTCATCCGTCAATTGGAGGATTTTCTTTTCAAGTGTTTCTTTCTGAAGCTCTTCGTTGGACAAGCAATGTTTTAATGTCTTTTGCTGAGTTCTAAGGCTTTCCATTTCCGATAAGATGTCCTTGATTATTGTCTCCTTTTCCTCCTTAAATGACCTTAAGATCCATAGTTCTTCTTGCGTTTTCCCAGCTTCCTTCTTAGCCAATTCAAAATTTCTTTGCAGTTCATCCCTTTCTCTCTTTGAACTTTCTAACAGGGTGCATGTTTCTTCAAGTGATATTTTCATTTGTTCCAATTGATTTCTTAACTGAACCTCTTGCTTTGAATGCTTAGTGAAATCATTGTCTTCTTTGATGGGCATTTGAATTTCTGTCGCGGAGGCCTCTTGTTTTTCTTCTTCACACTTAACATCTTGCAATTGCTTCGACATATATTCTACTTCCAGGGACATCTGATCTACGAGTTTGGGTTTTATATCTAAATGAGTCGATAGCTCTTCCATCCTTGTTTTGTTCTGATCCTTAATTAGTACAAGCTCTGCAGCAGCTTTTTGAAGCTTGTCTTCCAGAATTTTGTTCTGCAAGTGCAACTCCTTCGCTTCAGCTATTGCTTTCATAGTCAGTTTCTCACTCTCATCAAACTTACTTGCCATTTCCACAGAAAGTTTTTTAAATTCCTCTTGTAAACGCTCTGCTGTACTAGCATACTTCCACCTTGCCTTCCTCAAAGCTTCTTCTGCACGGATTGCTCTCTGTTCTTGCTCAATCTTGGCATGTGTCATGGCATCCAGATCATTTTCGAATCCTTCTAACTGCTTCTCTAGCTCTTTCTCCAATCCTTTGACCTCGCTTTCAAGTTCATTGACCAAAACCATGGATTCTGATAATTCTTGTGCTTGCTTCTTTAACTCCTCTTCTAGCCTATGCAATTGCAATTCAAGTTCTGTGATTGTGGCTGCAGATTCAGCGCATTCGCGCTGTCTCCTTAGTTCTTCTATCTGGTTTTGCTCTAACTTGGAAGAGATAACATGATTTTCCTGTTTCAAGTCCTCATAGTCGTGGATGAGTCGTTCAATATAATTCTCTTTTTTTTCCTTGTCTTCTCTGTACATCTCTATTTCATTACTCAGGTCTGTGATCTTTTGCTTCAGTTCATCTAATTCACTGGTATCGTGTTTGTGGCCATCTATCCTCGCCAATTCAATGACTGCTAGTTGTTCGTCATACTCTTTCACATTGCATTTGCACCTATTCTCAACCTCATTCTTTCTTAACTCTAGCTTGTTGGAAAGAGAAGATATTTCTATACTTTTTTGCTCCAACATTTCATCAAGATCTTGGACAGCAAGAATCAGCTCAGAATTAGAATCTTGTGTTTTCTGGAGTTGCGTTTGAAGATTGGTCTTAGTATCCTTTTCATGAACGAGTTCTCGCCTGCTTTCTTCTACCTTAACCCTAAGGTCCTTGTTCTCAGCTAGCAATTGTTTCAGCAATTCTTCTCCTCCAACAGATTTCTGCGAGGATTTGAGCTTTTCACATTCTACTTCGAGTGCTTCTTTCTCCTTTTGGAGGTCTGCAATCTGTGTTGATAACTCATTTGCTCTTTTGTTCTCTTTCATAATTTGTTTCCGCAAAGACTGCATTTCCAGTTCTGTTAAATCTGATTGCCTCATTAGGTTGGCTATTTCGGTTTTGAGTTTTTCAACAGTATCGCTTGAAGTGTCCTGTGATTCTCTTAGAACATTTTCTTCAAGACTGTTTGTCGAGTCAAATAAACTTCCATCTGAAGCTGAAACCAGCGACCATTCTGTGCTTGATCTTCGATGCAAACGATTCTTTGGAGTGATAAGGTTTGAGCCCATAGTTGATCTGAAACTGCCCTCTTCTTCATTCTCCAAGCTCCTGTCCTGTCATATGATTAAGAAATGGTTTAGTTATAATCTTGTACAATAGGCTATCTTTAAGATTCAATACAAACTAGCCTGGAGTTCTGTCCTGCAAGACAGAGCGACTACAGATGACATTAGACCTTACTTCAGCAAAACTTTTATTATTTCTGTCTTTCTGGTTCATTTGGCTCTTCATGCTTACATCATTGGATTCTCCAGTGTCCTTAATGTATCTGAGATTATATCCTACTATCAGTCATACTTGTAGAAAAAGGGTTTACAGCTTAATTCAATCAAGGAAGTAAATCACAACAAAAAGAGGACACAGTATGCTAAATGACCAGCGGGTATTCATCTTGACCTTTGATCAATTCCTCCCTCTATCTTTTGGATTGTCACCTGCTCCAATGTTGAATTCGAGTCAGTGAAAGACAAAAAAACGTAAATAAATAAATTTGAAGTTAAAGAACTATATTCAGCCAAGAAAGGCAATCAGTTAAAATTCGTTGTTCGTATGGGTGTTGAGTTGGGGGGTCGAGAGCTAGTCAAGAAAGCTAGAACTAACATTTAGAACTGCTCCAGAGTTTGCGAACTTTAGAGGGAGAGTAACGGTCATTGGCTCAGCTTCATCGGCAAATTCTGCAAAATCAATAGAAGCTTCACCTAGATAATCCGATTTTGATGAGCCCTGCAAAAATTACATGAAACATATATCAACTATGATTATTAACAAATTTAAACTGAGAGAAAATAGGAAAAATCTCTGAGAGAGTTACTTGTAACATACACTGGAAACAATGAAATGATATATTTTCTCATGAACCTTTCCAGTTTTTAGCTCCTTCACAAATTTCACCGTTACATAAA
Source organism: Erythroxylum carthagenense (assembly GCA_026413575.1). NCBI lineage: Eukaryota > Viridiplantae > Streptophyta > Magnoliopsida > Malpighiales > Erythroxylaceae > Erythroxylum > Erythroxylum carthagenense. The sequence continues at coordinate 61,512,907 of JANZLD010000007.1, read as the reverse complement.
CAGGCTTTTCCCATGTACAGGTTCCATCCTGAGCTGCGGTCTTCGCTAGTTTGAATGTTGGCTTTCCAGCATCCGCTGGCATCAGAGATAAAAATAACGTAGGTTTCCTCAACACTGGCACCTGAAACGTAGATCCTAAACAAGGTAACCACTTGTCTACTAATTGTGGGAGAAACTTAAAGAAATTGCCAACAGAATGTATGCCACTACAATTACCTATCTACTAACAAGGCCACCAATTTGGTTAAAACAAACCCACTTATGATTCAATGACAAGGTTTGTCGGTTAAACAGTAGTACCTGGGTTGCCTGAAACTGCAATTTGAAGACCATTTTGATCCTTTTCTTTTCGACCCTCCATGACTTGAACATTTCTAGACTTTGCCCTGGATGCTCACAGAATCTTCATAGAAAGGCTCCCTATCACAACTTGTAACAAATTTTGTCTTCTAGGTCTGGATCCAATCAATCAACGTAAGGTTTATCACAAATTCCCATACCCAAGGACAACCAGAAAGTAACAAGAAGTTTATAGTTATGGTTCTTTCTTGCCTTTGTAGTTTACAATTAAGACAGTTCAGAGAGTTCGGACATGAGAACCGAGGTTGACTTGGATCCAAAACTGAAATGAAACCGTTACAGGAGTTTAAAAAAAACTGAAGTAGAGAAGCTTCTGTATCTTTAGTAAAATCATGTGAATTTTTTTTTCTGGGGAGACACAGCTGGACTTAATTAAAGTTTCTTTTCATTGCAGTAAGGAAAGAGGTGCGCATGTCGAAATTACATAGATGACCCTATACTTTCGGTGGTAAGCCCTTCTGTACATGCAATAACAGGAATATAACTTGTCTGGGGAAAAGAATTTTGGAGAATGTACATGTAAGCTCTTATGTTCTATTTAGTATACCTACGCTTTTCTTTTTTGACCTTTTACTTTTTGTGAAAATATATTTGCCTATGAAGCTAGTTGTCTTCTGGTGGGGGGTTTGCACGTATAGAGAAAGTAATGATAACCTAAAAATTAGAATTAAGAGGAAATTAGGAAATTTTATGTTCAATAAGTAAAAGTTCTCCATTTCCAGTTAACACATGCATATGAAATTTTTTATAGCACGTGATACATACTTTTTTTAGTCCATTCTGCAACTCGTAAAACAGAATCTGTAGTTTTGCTTACCCGATAAAACCAAACTATTATATTCTTCCAATTTACGCACAAGTGTTGTATAGTCTGCATTTGGCCAAATTTTGAGACTAAAGCAACCTAGAATATGTACGAGACAAAATTTGAATCGTAGTAAATTATTGCAAGAACTGTAATTGAAACTCCAATAAGAAGATCAATAATGTAGTAATAGGGCAACTAGAAACGTTAGGTGAATTGGTTGTGCATTGAAACAAACCAAACCTAATTGACCCCAGGAAGCAGTAGCTTTTGCCTTTATGTGGCGAAAAGCTACTTTAAAAAGTGGAACATCTCCTCGGATCAGGGCAACAGTGTAAGTCGCATAAGTGGGTCAATTAATTCAATCTATTGGGGACCATTAATTGCTGTGCCATAGTTGTTGTCAAGTTCCAGCCAAGTTGCTCTGTGAATGAGTGCACATGTTCCCATGTGCTTCTTTCCCCACCCTTCACTCACCGGAGCATTTATATCCATATTCTGATAGAAAAATCTTCTGTTGGTTGATCTCGTAGGATACATGACGAATCTTAGGTTTCTCCTCTGATTAAACTATAGCATTATGTTTAACTACCTTTGGACCAACCTTGGGTATCTTGTAGTTTGCAAGTCACCTTATCACCTTATGATTGCGTGTGTGTTTATATATATAGAGAGGATAATCACGTGACTTTCTATGTTTCATATATAGTTATATACAGTAAAATGTGGATCACATCAGTTTTTGATGTTCTAGATCGAATTCATAATTGCATTATTTGGATTGTCTTGACGGAATCATACTATTTGAGGAAATTATAAAATGAAGTTAGATAATTGTTGTTTTTGATGTTCTAGATCGAATTCATAATTGCATTATTTGGATTGTCTTGACTAATTGAGGAAATTATACGTTGAAGTTAGATAATTGTTGTTTTTCATTAAAAATATTATCCGTGCATTATATTTGATCTAATAAATATTTGTAAATCTTAGTATATTTCTATTTTCAGTCGATTATTCTATTTAATATTTTTGAATAAATAAGTTAGGAGGGTTTTGAAAACTCAATTACCTGGACCACCCGTAAGGACATATGATTATTGTTTTGTCGAATATGGGGAACCATATGATACTAGGAATATACCTTATTCCCTTTACATGTCTTTAAATTTCACCAATCTATATTCCCATAGTTATAAATCTCAACATATTACTTTTTGTACATGCTTCAATCCAACTCGAACCCAATTTCGTAAAGGCGTTTTTCCTATGTAGTGATTGCTAAGAACATTTCATCCGTGAAGTTGGTGAGGTCATTTCATGTCCAGTTTTGGACATTAAATATTTCTCTTTTTTTTTTGAATGGGACATTAAATATTTCTCTTGATTATTTATATTTTTTGAAAAAATTTAATTGAGTAGCAGTTTAATCCTTTCTGACGTAGCTTGTCCCTCCAATTGTTTAGCTCTCTCTTCTGTTATATGTGATATTGACACTTTTTACGCTTTTTTTTTCAGACTAAAAAAATCGAAATCGTTATCTTTTAAATAAGCACTAAATAAATTTTCATATTGACATAATAATTTATAAATTGAAACTATACGCTTTCTGGTCATTGAGTAAGTTCTGTATTCTTAGATTCGTTGCAGTAGATGGTACTTTCTTATCTGAGTTTTGTAATATTTAATCCATACGTCACAGCCTAATTGGCAACACTTAAATTAATTCAATCTAAATTATTTAAATTATATGAGTTATTTATATTATTTATAGTTACTTCAAATTGAAATGATCTGCTATACATTAATTTTATCAACTAATTTTTTTGAGGTCAAATTTTATATTTTCTTTCTATAACTAAAAGTTTGTAAGCATTTATATATATATATACGTATACGAAATTTTGTATTTAATAAATTAATAATTAAAAAATAAGCAAATGTTTGTTTAGATGTTCATAAATTATATTGGCCTTTTCGACCTATTGATTCTTTTTTTAGTACAAACGAGTAAAAATGAGACCTAAGCAGTAGGCCTTTAGGTTAAAACCTCATACAAATTATTATAAAGGATTTCAAGATATCCCGAAAGAAGATGTAATAAATAAATAAGTTTAAAACCAAAAGATTCGGCTTGGGAAGCCAACTAATCAACACGACAATTTTCTTCACGAAATACATAACAAAGGCAAACCGTCCAAGTTTTAGCTAGTATGGGATGTATAGCCTGCACCAAGGAGGTGTTGGTGGAAAATCGCGAGCCTACACCAAAGACTACATCGATTCTTAAACATACATGCCAAAGACTACACCACAAATGGACTAAATCGCAATAATGCCGATAGAGAAGCGAAACACCCAAGTAATTGAAAGTTTTCAATAAACTGAAATCACGATGACACAATCATGACTAGATAAGCCTTAGCAAGACCTTGTACGTAGCCAGAACATTCGAATTGGACGGACGTTCATTAACAAAGTTGGGGTCCATGTCCATCTACACCCCTCCCCATTGATTGACAGATACTTTGAATGGTCCGTCTCGTGTGATTTCATAGATGACTTCAGCTAAGACAGCTCCTATCCCACCTGTCATTCTCTGCAGATCAAAAAAGCCTTCTAAACGACGTAGTAGTGTTTTGTTCCTCTGATATTAAGATTTATGATTAATAACACCATGCACCTTTTAAAATCTTATAATTTTTTAATTTAATATCAAAATTTTACATTTTTGAAATTTATTTATTATTTTTAGACCTTTTATAAACTAAGTCTAAAAATTATTTTTATATAAATATCTATCTATTAATTAAAATCAACATGTTCATTACATAGGATTCTCCGTTTTATTGGAGTAAGAGAAGAGCTACAATATAGGCAACTTTTGGCTAACCTTCATTTATTTATTAATATAATTAGTAAAATGATATTTTGTGCTGATTAATATAATTTTTGAAAATTTAATTATTAAATTAAGAATTTTAAAATTTTTGACTCTAAATTTAAAATTTTTAAATACTTTTAAATTTATTCTCTTTAAAAATTAGTATGTATTTCTTTTATCACTTATACTATTTGATAATTTTGAATTATTTATTTTACATGACACAAATTAAAATAAATGTTATGCCACTTAATACGTACATGAGCAATTCTACGTTCGTTTATTATTTTTATAAAATTTTTAATTAAAATTAATATAAAATATGAGCGATATAATAATGTAAACTCAGAAAATAACTAATAATTTTAGAAAATCAAAGACTAAAGTATAAAAAGAAATACATATTTAGTACTTACTCAAAATTATCAACAAAAAGAATAATTATATTATAAATATTTGCGGATCCAGAGGAGACACGAAACTGAGATTCAGGTAATGCTAGCGAATGATTAGGTGACACGCGGCATCGATCCAATCATTTGGGAGATCGCTATATCTAACGGTCAATGTCGTTGGAATTAACTCGCTGAAGAGATAAAGATAAACAAATTTGGTGAGATTAACTCGGTATGTTTGGAGCTTCTCTCTAAAGATAAAGATAAAAAACTTTGGTGAGATTAACTCAGGTTGTTTGGAGCTTCGAGAGAGAAACTAAGGAGAAGCGAATCGACGATCATGGCCATAACAGCAAAAGCACTTCCTTTCACTTTCATCGCTCATGTTTTGGCTGTGGGAGGTGCTGCTATGGTCTTAGTTTGGTGCATACACTTTAGAGGTGGATTGGCTTGGGAAGCTAAGAACAAAAGTCTCATCTTTAATGTAAAGCTCCTTCTTTTCTGTTCCTATGTCTTTTATGGCTTCGTGGGTATTCATTGCTTTTCCCCGTTTTTGCTGCTTTTGAGCTCTCGTTGTGCTTCTGTGTATCGGATTTTGGCTTCTGGGCTCTGTCTTTATTTTTTTCTCTTGCTTTGTATGTTCTTTTATCTCCTGCTCTTTTGTTAAATTTCCAAATCAGAACTCGTGGTGTTTGTTTTAAGGTCTAATCTATGCTAGGGTTCGGTTAATAGTCGCGTATGTAGAATCTTTGGAGTTTCCATTATCGATTCAATTTTTAACAGGATTTCTACAGTCTCTTAAGCTCTGGTTTTTGCTTCGCATTGCCTTCTGTTGAGGTTTTCACGGTCGTTTCTTTCAATGGATTTTGGCGTCATCCATTTGACTTTGGACAGCTTGGTTTTCTACATCCACACACCTCTTGCTTGGCATTATTTTCAAGACACAGGAATCGTCCATTGACTAGGAAATGGCCTAATATATTTGCTTGGAAAAGCTGGAGCAGCTTCATTACTTTAGCAACTATTACGTGTACTGAAATGGGTTTGAAGTTTTCATTTCTGGGAAAATTGTTGATTTTGCTGGACAATTAGGAACCCTCTTAAGGATGTTCATGTGTTTAGCTTTTGTACCTAATTCTTTACTTGGACAGTAGTTTCAAAGTTTTCTTTTACTTCTTTAGAGTCCAAAGTTCTAACTTAACTCGTCTACCTACTAGCACTTGCTAATTATGTTCAATGGCTCGCTTCTCTTTCATTAAGTATTGGTGACCCAATCTAGTTAGTTAACTCTTATTCCTTTCAACGATCGACATTCTTTCTCCTCTTAAGGATGTTCATGTGTTTAGCTTGTGTAGCTAATTCTTTACTTGGAAAGTAGTTTCAAAGTTTTCTTGTAATTGTTTAGACTCCAAAGCTCTAACTTAACTTGTCTACCGACTAGCACTTGCTAATTATGTTGAATGGCTTGCTTCTCTTTCACTCAGTATTGGTGGCCCAATCTAGTTAGTTAACTCTTATTCCATTCAACGATCAACATTCATTCTGCTCCCCTCATGATGCTTGAATGAACTTAATTTTAGCTCACAGCCTATTATTCAAATGAATGTTCTCTCTTTTCATGTTTTTCTTTTCATGTCCTGTCCAATATTTAACTGTTGATTCTCATTTATGAAAAGCCAGGGAAGAGTGAAAAAGAAAAAAGAGAAGAGAAGAAAGTGACTTCATTGTGTTATTCTCTACTGAATATGTGCTCAAACTGATTATTGAGAGTTGAATTTTTATTCTGTTCTTTTGGTCTCAGATTCATCCTGTCTTGATGCTGATCGGATTAGTGATCATAGGAGGTGAAGGTAATGAACCACCTTTTACAAATTTTCAGTTAAATCTTCGCTAGCAACAAAGTGTAATTTTCTAATCAATATCTAGTTCTGATTCTCCCTCTTCGTTTCCCAACTGAAAAGTTCTGTAAATTGTGTATGCAGCCATTATAAGCTACAAGTCACTTCCTTTGAAGAAAGAAGAAAAGAAACTAATACATCTGGTTCTGCACGCCGTTGCTCTTATTCTGGGTATCATTGGCATATACACAGCATTCAAGTTCCATAACGAGAGCTCCATTGTCAATCTCTATAGCTTACACTCCTGGCTTGGAATTGCAATCATTTCTCTTTACGGTATTCAGGTAAAAACATACCATATTATCAAACGTTCCAGGATATTTTCCCATTCCATTCATCAAACACTAACACAACATGTTTAATTTACAGTGGATATATGGATTCATAATTTTCTTTTACCCTGGAGGGTCACCTGGACTTAGGAGTGCTTCGCTTCCTTGGCATGTATTATTTGGACTTTTCGTCTACATTTTAGCAGTTGCCAATGCATCTATTGGGTTCCTGGAGAAGCTGACATTCCTGGAGAACTCTGGCCTTGCCAAGTATGGCCCTGAGGCTCTGCTTGTTAACTTCACTGCAGTTGTTACCATTCTTTACGGTGCTTTTGTTATATTATCCGTTCTTGGTCAATCTCAGGCAGAAGATGACTATAATGGCTACACGCCTATATAACGTATTGTACCAAATGAGTGGCTTCTTAATAGAAGCTTAGAAGATGTATCAGTATATATCCTGTAATGGACTGTATATGAAATTTCCTGTAATTAGACGAGGCTTACCTTGTACCTGTGTATAATAAAACCTGGGATTCTGCTTTCAGTCCTAGTTATCTCCAAACTGCCATTGTGAATCAGTTCTTTGTGTGGAGTGATGCATATTGTATGACACTGAAAAGCAACTTTTCATTGCATTTCTTGTTCAGTACATTTTCTTGAGTTTAAGTTTGTAATACCCAAGAGCATTAGCTTGTTTTGTTTATACAAATTGCTTGAACTTTAACTAGGAGAAGTAATAAAGAAACGACCAGCTTTATTAAACGTTGACAGTGGTTTACCTTTTCATGTTGGTAGAGAATGGAACTTAAATATACAAGAAAGCCTATAGATTGATAGAAGAACTTCGGCACATGTCCCAAATCTTTGAAAGAAAAAGTAGTTCAAGCAAGTTTGGATAATGATAGAATGTGTTCTTTTTGTGGGTTTGACTATGGGATAAAAACATCACTTGATTTGTGGATTCTGCGTGTTTCTATTTGAGTAGAATTTAGGTTGAGTTCGGATTGAGTTCGTGTATTTGATCTATAGTGTCCAAAAGAACAAAACTGAAAAGTTTGAAACAGGATTAAACTTTAAGCACTTCGTTTTATCTCACTCAGCCTCTATTTAGTTAGCCTTGTGTCACTAGAGTTTTTTTTTTTTAAGATCTTTTATGAGAAGAACAAACTAACTAACTGTTGGATGTTATTTAAATGACTATTTGGCAATATAAAAATTACAAGCATTTTTAGTTTTAACTATATTTTATTTTATAATAAAAATTATTTGTACATATAAAAATTATTTAAAGCATATTAAACAATATGCAAAATACAACATATTAATTATTATATAATTTTAAACTATATGAAACATAAATCAAAATATATCTAACCAAATTTTTTATATAGATTATAAAATAAATAAACTAATATAAAAAATAAATATATAAA
>JANZLD010000007.1:61462016-61473302 GCA_026413575.1 Erythroxylum carthagenense | reverse complement strand
GTTTTGCTGGTGATGCTGATGATGTGTTGTTCTTCTTGGACCTCCTTGTATAGACTTGCTTAATTGGGTGTTTATCAGATTGAAATTACCATATTATTTCATGTCTAGCATGTTGAAGAAAATCATTTAGACTGTTGAAACTTTAGGTTATATTATGATCATTCATTATGCGATGTGATGAGCTGATAGTTTGCTGTGGAGTCCAAAACTCAAGCTCAATGGATTGTGATATTCTATTACAGGAGTAGAGATTATGGCCAATAGTCTGTTTCTTGTTGGTTATTTGTTGATTATGACTAACAGGTTCTAGAGACCATTTTGCAAGATAATTTTGTACCAAATGACACTAATTTGCATTCAAACGGAGAGTATTGTCAGATTATTACTGGACCAAATATGGGCGGAAAGAGTTGCTACATTCGCCAAGTTGCTCTCATTGCTTTGATGGCTCAGGTAGATTGTAATTTTATATCTTCATTTATTCATAATGTTTGGCAGCTGTTCGATTTTTCTTTCCTGGTCATATCTAACTAATGTTAGTGAAAATTGTCAAAATTCCTGTTGAGTTTTTTCAGTTGATTTTATCATTGGCTTCATTTTTGTAAGAACATACTATTTTGTGCAATCACTTATTTCTTATGTTATGTCTTGAATTCCGTCGAACTTCTTTTCTTGCTGGTTTCAATTAGTTCACGTAAAATTTACTTTTTGTTGCTTTTATTTGACAAAAATGAGTTCTTGTGAATTATGGCCACTTCATTCACAGTTGCCCTCTCATCCCTCCAGGTTGGCTCCTTTGTACCAGCACTGTCTGTAAAACTGCATGTGCTAGATCAAATCTACACGCGGATGGGAGCTTCCGACAGTATTCAACAAGGTCGAAGCACATTTCTTGAAGAACTGAGCGAGGCTTGCTGTATACTCAACAAGTGCACACCAAACTCACTGGTTATCATTGATGAGCTTGGTAGAGGAACAAGTACGCATGACGGTGGAGCTATTGCGTATGCTGCGTTGCACCATCTGCTCAAGGAAAAGAAAAGCATGGTCCTTTTTGTAACTCACTACCCAAAAATTGCTGACATCAGGAGAGAATTTCCAGGGGCTGTAGGAGCATACCATGTTTCTTATCTGACTTCACAGAAAAATACAGAAGCCACAGACTCGGAATTTGATGGTGAAAATGTCACTTACCTTTACAAGCTGGTACCTGGTGTTTCAGAGAAAAGTTTTGGACTTAAAGTTGCTCAGCTTGCTCAGGTAAACTGTAAATTCTGTATTGAAATAGCGATGTGGTCAAGTTGTTTTGAGTTACACATAACTTTGCAGTCAATTTCTTGAAAATTTTGCATATTCTCTTTCATGGAAACTCCATTACTGTTGCAGATACCTTCATCATGTATCAGAAGGGCCTTTGCCATGTCTTCAGAGCTGGAAGCTGTTGTAAACAGCAGAATAGGAAACAAATCAGGTTCAAACGAGCCGATAAAAGGCTTCCCGATGGACGAAGAACAACCAGAACAGAGTACAGAAAAATGTAGTAACCCTTACAGGGAATTGTTTTGGAACTTGAAGTTGGCATTGCAGGATGATGACCCTACAAAGTGCATTCAGTTCTTGGCTAATGTTAAAAGGATTGCAGAGGACTTAATATCCACACGACAAATTCATTGATTTCCATGAAATTTTCCTCTGTAGATTTTTTTGTCAAAATGAGTTATAATTGCTTGTACCTAAACACTTGATCTGTAATGTTTAAGATCCAGCTTTCAAATGTGCATTTGTAGAAGATAGTTAAATTTCAAAATATTTATTAAGAATTATTATATAAGAACAAAATTTAATTTATATAAAAATTCAATATATTTATTAAGAATTATAATATAAGAATAAAATTTAATTTATATAAAAATTAAGGGATCATTTGACAGAAGGTAGAGACATAATTAAGAAGGCAAAAAATATCTATCTACTACAACAAAGCAGGGATACATGCACAATGGTTCTAGGAAATGTCATCCCTAATGCTAGCTATGAACAATCTGAGTTCTCTTGCCTTTCTTGCATGTTCAGGTGACATTTCAGTTTCTGAGTCACTTAAATCTATTACATCAACAACTTGGTTTCTGGCTTGTCGGGATCCTGAGAAATTAGGCAGGTTTCTTGGTGGGGAAGGACTAGAAAGATCAATGACCTGATTTTGACCAAGACCTGTGTTACTAGCATAGCATGGGGTGAAAGTATTGGCTTCGCTGCTTCTTTCTGACCCTGCATTAAGTCCTTCGTGGTTTGTCAGACCTAAGGTGGCGTTATCATTTGATATAGCTGGTTTTGAAGAATGGGAGGAACTAAAAGCTGTATTGCCTTCTGATTCTATTTCCAGCAACAAAGCTTGGAGTCTAGAGTCTAGGTCAGCAATAGTAGTACTCTTCACCAACTTCTTTGGTCTTCCTTTATTCTGTTTTTCTTTCTTGCCCTGAGCTTTCCGTTCCTCAAACTCGGTTATCTTTTCAGGACAGGCACTGAAAAGAGAAGGAAAGAAATAAGAAAAAGCAATCCATTGAATCACAATGTGAATCATTTAAGATTTGCAAAAGTGTAACAATTTAATGGTAAAGCTACTTAGAACCTCAGATCAGTTGCAGCGTTATCAAACAGATTGCAGATATGTTTGATTAAAAATGAAAAACAACAAATTCTCAATCGGAGGGTTTGGATCATAAACCATTAACTCTCCACGCTTCTAGCAGAAAAGTAGTGCACTTTTGAGTACGTAGAAAACTCTAGCAATCGTAAATAGTACCTTTCAATTAGATCTGCAGAAACTATAGAGGTCTTAAGGCCGTCCAACCTATCCCACAACACCTCAAAGCAATCTCTTCCTTGCACTTTTCGGTGCTTGACAATTTCTCTCACCGGGCACTTCACTGCCATCTGCAGCGCAAGGCTTTGCTCAGAGGTCAACAACAATAGATGGAGATGATTTCTATGAATGGCATATTGACATGCTTCAGGCAACCAAGTTTTACCGTAAAACTAATGCATGAAGCAACTGCTTTCACACACAAATGTCAACTTATTTCTGTGGAGTATGCCTCCAAACACTTTTTGGATTTTCGTAAATACATCTATTTCATTTTTTTCATATAAATCTGTACAGCCACATTCATGTTTAAAGGATGGAGATTGTATTTTAAAGCTGCAGTTAGAAACCACTTTCAACTCAGTTCCTTTTGGGATCTTCAAGCACGAGGACAAGTATTTTAAATATCCATACCATCACATTAAGATCCAACAACTCCAAAGATAGTAAACCAACCAATACGGAGGAACATCAGGCACTGGCTAGTTGCTAGTACCTGGTACAGAGGAGGCTGAACTCCAAGTTGTGATGAAGCTGAACGTAAATTGGCAAATCTTCGTAGATCTCTTTCAGCAACTTTTGGAAGGACATACTCATCTACAATGAAGCTACCATGCATTAATGTTACATCTTAAACAATTTGCATGGTAACAGAAAAGTAAAGACCTGTTTTCACTACAGGCCACCCAAAAAACTGAGCGCATATTTGTTGAAGCTCAGCCCGTTGAAATGGAAGATTGGCAAGCGCCCTGTGAAAAACATAACAGCAAAGGAACAAGATCATAGAAACTATGATGCTACATGACGTGTCAAGTCCAAGTCAGCTAAAGCAGAAAAACTCTACTATTTTATTTGTGCTCAAGTGAAGTCAAAACCCAATGCAAAGAGTGTACATGTAAACTTTCTTAATGTAAGCATGTAATTAATACATCTATTCAATGAAAAAAAAAGACTTGGTTATGTTCTGGTCGGAAAGAAATGAAATCATTTTATCAAATGAATACCTCACAGGGCAAATAATGAATAAATCAGAATAGATGTCAGTTACGTTACCTATGGACTTCATCAGAATCTGCAGAGTGGCACTTAGGTTTTAAATATGCATTTATAACTTGCAAACATGGATTCGATGCTTCAGAATTATCATTGCTACCTACAATAGGCATCAAGTATTAAGGCAGAAGTGGAACTAGTGAACTTGCATGTTCCAAGCTCAACCAAATTCTGAAATGCAACAGTATAGAACCAGATGCAAAACAATGGCCATAAGATTTGCAAAAAGAAGGTTCTCATCACCCCAGGTACCAATTGTTGAATGCACTGGGTTTGAATTTTCATTGCCATCAACAGCTTGACTTAGTGTCTTTGAACATTTTGTCTTATTTACAAAAGATAGTCCTGCTGATATGATTTGTTGAAAGATATTGTTTTCTCCAACGGACTTGATAAGCCGGCAAGCTGATTCCTAAAGTCATTGAGTAAAGTGTAACAGCACAAGTATATATCAGCCAACTCAAATATGGTAAGTGCATCAATAAAGAAAAAAAAAAAAGGAGAATGAATAAGAAAGAAATAGATACAGTAAAGAAGCAGTGGACTATCCAAACATACTGGACCAAGACCGTGAACACCCTGATAGTAATCACACCCAAGAAGAAGGGCCAGTGTAATCTGGAGACAGAAAGATAATCATTAAGCATTACACAACCAATCACAGGCCAAAATAAAATGCAAGATAGCAGAGTGTTCAGGTATGAGCCTTTGATGAGTTTCACTTTAATAGGAAAAATTAAACAGGATTTTCTGAAAGATACAGGCCAAAGAAACTTGCCAATGATTTCCTTCCAAATCCAAGGTTTCTTTCAATATCAGCCATATCGTAACATACAACATGACCACCTTCCGCTAATCATCAAAAGAACTGGTCAGTAGTAGTCAAAATTAATGATGAGCGAATAATTGAATCAATAGACAAAAAGCCTCCCCATCTGCTCACCCAGGCATATATCTCTGTACACCGTCCTAGCACCAAAAAGGAAGATGTCTGAATCTGAACTAAAGCAACCATCCTGATAATAGGGCAAAATAAATAAATTGGAAACTTAGAAATTTATCCAAGTGACAAGTGAATCCAGACTAAGATTTTTTGCTACTTACACACAACGATTCTGAGTTGAGTAATGCACACTGTGCTTCAGCTTCCTCAATTCTGGAATTAAGAAAAAGAAATGTAGGAGAAAGAATTTGTCAAAGGTGCAGCCATTGCTTTAAGAATCTATATGCATTAAATTGTAGCCTCACTAATTTCATAGTGCTTTTACAAGTAGCAACATTCTTGGAACCAGACTTCGTCATTAATTCATTGGTCTTAGTATCAAGTTCTAAGAGAACCAGTTATAAACTACTTTCTATCAAGCAGTTCAACCTTCAGATCTCTGATAAAATGATTCAACAATGGTTCACCTTCAACAGAACTTCCACAATAATATTAACAGAAATAACTTCATTGAAATACCCATCCAGACAAGGGATTCCAAGTGCCAGTCCAAGGACTTTTGCTTCCTTGATCATGCGGGAGAATTCAGACCCCATGTTTCTCTTAAGAGAGCAGGTTTTTTGTTGATTCACTTCATCCTGGGAAACCTGAAGTGCGGAGATACCACTTGCAGGTTAACAGATAGAAAGAAAGAAGACAAAAAAAAAAAACCCGTAGAACAGAAAGAAATTGATCTGTTTAGGATAGTAAGCAAGGTTTTCCTACCTCGATTCCCGATTTTAAGCGCTGCCTGTAGGTTGCTAGTTTGACAGCCGGAATTGCTCCGTCTACAAGGGAACGAACCAGCAATGAGTAACTCCTAAATTCTATACAAAACTAAATGAGAGATGCTACTCAAAATAAGTGTTTTGTGTGTGCAAAATGAGCGTTTGGGAATGAAACGGTCACAATTATTATCAAAAACTCAAATTCAGAAAACCAAAGATAAAAAAAAAACTATACTTTGCTGAAGCTAAGCATCCAAAAAGAACAACTTTTTAAAGACTTCAATGGCAACCAATGACCAAGTTGCAAAAAAGGAGTGGAGCAAGTACCAGAAACAAAAACAAGGCTACAATTCAAGGCAATGAGAGCTCTGAGACGGTGAAAAAGATTCTTAAGGTAAAGCTTCTCTGTCATTGCGGAGTGCGACCTGTTTACAGTTTGAAGTTGAACCATCCAACAGGAAAGATCTATGCACAACCTCTTGTTCCTGAAAACAACGAATTGGGTGATTAAGAAACTAACCTTTTCAGCATCAAACAATATGAAAATGGAGCAAATCCCAGGTGTTTGGTATGTTTGGTTGCCGAGAAAACAGTAGGAAAAAAAGAAAAAACAGAGGAATTAACTGAAGATGATGTAGTGGTAAGGTTTTCTTGCAGGATTCCAAGATATCCCACAAGTACTTCACCCCCATATTCTGGGACAGATCGAAATCGAAGTGTACACTTGTAGTCACCGAACGCTCCGAACCGAGGTTCTTGAACAGAGCAGTTCGCCAAGAGCCCGCCAGAAGAGAAGTAGAGATTCAACAGTAAGTAATACGGCGCCGGTTATCTAATTTAGAGCTTGTTTGGGCTGGACTATTTTGGTCTGTTCATCTTAATTCTTGTTCATTGCCATCTATTTTTTGTATTAATATCAACTAAACCTAAATTGGCCTTTTTTTTAATATATATTAATAATTTATATATTTTATGTGCTAGCAGAAAATATAATAACATGCTGTATATATTATTTATTATTTAATAAATTATCTCATAATAAATTAAATAATCATAAACAAAAAATATTATACTTATAAGTGTCTGATCACATAGGTTCATCACTAAGTTGGTAGTAATTAATCCAATTAATTACTAATCAAGATTGGCGTCTAATAACACTTCTCAATGACCGAATAGTGTGAAGTAACAATCTTACAAAGACAAAACTTGGTTAAGGATAATGTATTATTATCTTCCATCATTACAACTCCGAATTATCCTAAGGTATATGATTTAACTGTCAAACTCTATTAGATAATTAACTATGTTACATGTTGATCATTAATGATGGATGACTCTTTTTTTTCACTCATTCAATCGTCGTGACCATAGTCTTGAAATAACCATTAAAATCAATGATAACATAGAACTAAAACTTATTACCTAGAGTTGATGAATCTCATCTTGACTCACTACTAATCAGATAGGTACTTAATTATATCTAATGACCATTCAATTAACATTTTTTTCATACTAGATGTCCAACATCAAAGCATAAGAAGTGACATATTGATTACTATGATGATCTCAGGTCAAAGGAAAAATATACATTTAAATCCTTACGAGAATATTCCACTTACAGTTTATAAGTAATATTAATTATTAGAAATTTTCAGCTTGGCCAATTCAATGATCACTTCTCCATATACATTACCTATATATGTAACTTAGTAAATGAGATCTACTAATATTCATCCAATAGATATTATTACATACATATTGATCTAACTGTATCATTAAAGTTTCTATTTGATGATCCTATGATCAATGACACTTTTAGATTAAACCTTAAAGACTTGACTCTCGTTATCGTAAACTCCATTATAATGACAAGTGTATAAATTTAATCAAGGACTTATCATATTAAAATAAAAACAATAAGCATAATATGATAATACAATCATTTGTCATATTATTAAACAAAGTTAATAATCACAAAATAAAAATATTTAATTTATTATATAACGATTAAGTCATGGATATAATTCCAACAATTATAGCATTATTAGATAAGGTTTGACTCTTATACAAGGGGCAAAATAGGTGGGTACGGGTAAATGTGTTAGGTTACAACCAATATTTTTATAGCTAATTTATTTAATTATAATTAATAAAGTTGTTCTTTTATGATCATAAAATTACATGTTAAAATAATAGAAACAACCATTTTGTAAAAATATAAAGAGACGATTGCATATATTATAACCATCACCAAAATCTAACAAAGAGGAAAGTTTTGTGCACTAGACGGAAATGATGTCTATATAGTCGAATCCAGCAGATACATACATGCTAACACACGTCGTTGTAAACCATAGGCATTACTCTGCTTTCCCAAATAGAGCATGGAAAATAATCCAGAGAATTGCAATATTTTAACCGCTTAGAAGCTTTGCTTAACTCCTTTTTAATGTTTTTATCCTCTTCTTTCTCTCTGTTTTCTTGAATGCTGGTGCTATTGGAACTTTATGTGATTGAAGCAATATTAGTTCCTTCTTTTGTTGATGGAAGTCATGGAGGACGGTAATGCAGATGCAAGGAGATTGGAGGACCTTGACAATGATATTCTGGCGAACATATTCCAGTTTTTAAGCATATTTGAGTTCACGTCAGGCATTGCTCATGTTTGCAGTGCATGGCGTTCAGCCTGCTGTGATCCCTCTCTTTGAAGAACGCTTGATTTGTCAATGTTGAGGTCCAATTTCATCAAAATTTCGAACCATATGTGTATGTGGATGGTCAATCTGACGAGACATTGACCCATGTGTTAAAGGGAACAAATCTTTTGTTCTCGTAAATTAGTTCTTACCATATTCTACTAAATCTTAATTATACATTTACGTGAGACTTACATAAATGTGTGAATAAAATTAAATAGCTTAAACATCATTATGGGCACAGAGGATTTCATGTGGTTTTAAAAGATATGCTTGAATCTGACCCGGGAAGCAAACATCACTGGTTTTTCACATCAATATTATTGTTTGCTGCTGAACATTAGCAAATTGTTAGAGTGTCCCATATTGTAAAGACATAAAAATGGTAAATGGTTTATAAGTGGTAAAGGTCAACTATTCAAATAACTAGTTCTAGTTATTTGGACAATAGTTGACCCAAGCCTAATTATTGTAAGTGAACTCTAAACTCTACCCATATTAAAAATTCAATATGGTATCAAAGCAGGTTTGGTCTGAATTATGAATTTCTCGGTTGTCCGTCTGGATGTCCATTCCTAGCGGCCTGGTCCGGTTACTACTGCGTATATTTTAAGTGACAACTGGATGTTCATTCCCAGTTGTACTTGAGGGGGAGTATTAGAGTGTCTCATATTGCCTAGACATAAAAATGGTAAAGGGTTTATAAGTAGTAAAGGTCAACTATCTAAACAACTAGTTCTAATTATTTGAACAATAATTGACCTAAGCCCAATTATTATAAGTGGACTCGAAACTCTACCCATATTAAAAATTCAATATAAACATCCTGAAATGACATCTGCCGAATGAAACCTAGTGGGAAGGGAATAGGTGCCGTTCATTCTTCTATGGAATAATGCGTTATAATGAAGTTGTAACTTGAGAGCCTCATTTTACTTCCCATCCGACTGGAACAAGCACATCATGAAATAACTGGTCTCGACTTTTACGTTTATAACTAGTTCTTGATAGTTGCATCATGAACATCTTTGGTATTTCGAATGGACAAAGGTTGATGACTTGTGGCCTGAGCTATGGCTTCACCAAACCACGGTCCGAAGGAAGAGTTCTTTTTTACTCCAAGGCTTATGCATTTCTTTTCCTGTAAAATTAATGTAGTTCAGACATGTGACAGACGTAGCCAGATATATGCAAATCAAGGGTCGTGTATTATTGTATCTATGGGGCGATTGAGAATCCATTATGCTGTCAGGATTCTTCCCAGATCTTCAAATTAAACCTAATCTGTAATTTTGTCTGTTTAAGGTGCCCCGCCTCAGAAGACTTGTTCTGCCGGTGTGGAACCGGATATCGCAGCTTGCAGTAATGAAATGCATTGGTATGTGGAGTGATCTTGAATCCATCGCAATATCTAGTGAAGATGCCAATTATCCGTTGGAGGTCATTGGCAAAAATTGCAAGAATTTCAATGAACTCAAGGTGATGGGTCCATTGAGTTTGACATTTACTTGGCAATCAAATTGGTTTCATATCTTCCGAATCTAAACGTTTTGAGCCTCCGCTGCTCGATGCTAGAAAAGGATATCGTGAGATTGCTGAAGTGAGGGTGACTTGGTCTGTGTTTTGTTGTGGGTTGATTGAAGGTGTACAGGCAGATAACGCTGAAGTGCAAAAAATAGTGAGACAGCGGGATATTGGACATGTGCAACTCCATATGTGCATGACTCCTCCTCTGGACTTACATGCGTAGCCTTAGTCTGTGTTGGTCACAGGTGCTTGAGTAAATCGCGTTATAGTGGTGTGCAGAATATTCAAAGGTAGTGGTAGATTGGGTACATGTGACTCTTTGGCTGTACGTGATTTCTTGGCTGTATCATTCTTTATTGGGGTATGCGATATTTCATTACTGAATCGTTTTTTTGGTTGGTTGTGCGCAACTTCTTGATTGAATCGTGTTTGGTTGGTTGCATGTGGTGTGCATGTATAACTCCATCTTAGGCAGTAAAGATTGTCGATGATTTTTTTATAGACCGCAGATACTTTAGGTGGTGAATCTATTAACGATGCAGCTGTGACTTAGTGAATTAGTTAGTGTCATTGTTGAACAGCAGGCAGATTAATCTTTGAAAGAGCAGAAAATATTGGGAAATTGCTGTTTTGTTTCTTTCTCAAGCGTTTTTCAATTATGTTGAATTTCGTTTAATTGCTTAAATTATCCTTTCTTAAAGTTAGTACGAGACAGTCGTATTATTAGATGTGAAATTCTTTCACAGGTTGTGAAAACGAGGAATAATGTCAAGAATTGAGTGGTATCGGTTCAGTTAAATTTTATATAAAATTATTGTCATTATTGAAAGAATTAAACTAGGTGAAAGCTTCGCAAATATAAATAAGATGTGTCGAATTACGTTAACAAATTTTAGTATTGATTCATCATTTTACCTTTGATTGTTTAACTTTTCTAATTTTTTATTATGTTAAAAACAACTTCAATAAATCGAAGAGTTTGCGAAGCTAATTCAGCCCTTGAGCTAAAAGAAAGCAAAGTAAAACGTGTGTTAGAACAAAGTAATGAAAATGGATTGAACTTTCGAGTTGTCCAAAATTATATCTAGTTTTAATTCGTATTTGATTTATTAATTTCGGATAAAACTAAATTCTTATTTATTTTTTATAGTCATTTTATTATTTTATTAAAAATATTATAAAAATATTAATGTCTTTTACGATTTTATTTTTAATACAAACTGATTATTTATTAAATATAGTTATATAATTGTTATGACTTAATTTTAATATTGAATTATTTAACATAATTAATAAAATAATAATTATTAATAATTAAAGATATAAAAGATTTTTGTATTTTTACTCTGATGCCGCCATCTGTACTGTTGTAACCCATCTTGTTTCTGAGTGGGAGACAGCGATGGCAGCACGGCAAGTTGGTGTTCTCCCTAC
>JANZLD010000007.1:61437733-61461916 GCA_026413575.1 Erythroxylum carthagenense | reverse complement strand
CGCGGTGGTGGCAAGGCAAGTTGGTGTTCTCCCTACCGCCGAGTCGTCCCCATTGAAATGAGTTCTGCCTCCCGAAAATACTCTGAAGTTAAATGTGGACTCCATGTTTCAACATAACTCCAATGTCACAAGGGCGGGATGGATCCTCCGCGACTACCTAGGCTGCTATGAGAGTGGTGGTATGTGCAATAGTGACGTGGCAGCCAACTCAGTTCTCGCTGAAGCTATTGAGTTAAGGGAGGCGCTTAGCTGGTTGAAGGGAGCGTTTATTGACAATAGGGTTGACGTTGAGGTAGATTGCCTGGAATTGGTTGCAACAATTCGAGGAAAGCATTATGACTCCTATCTTGGTAGTATAGTTTCCGACATAAACAGCTTGTTAGATCAATTTCGATCTATAGCTATTTCTCATGTTAAGAAGTCAGCGAATCAAATTGCTCATAAGTTAGTGTCGGCATCTGGTTCTCTTTCTGACTCTCACTGGTGGGATTCTCGGCATCTGGTTCTCTTTCTGGCTCTCACTGGTGGGATTCTATCCCTTGCCTTCATTTCTGATGTAATCTTGACCGCCTTTAATACTACCGATTACTATTTCAAAAAAAAAAAGATATTTTATTTCTTCATATTTTAAAAAAATAAAAATAAAGAAACTGACTTGGAAATTGACACATTGGTGACTGACAGTTGTAATTTGTACTAAAAATTAAGAAAAACAGTTAACTTTCTCTACAAGGGCTATTATAGATAAAAGAAAAAGGAGGCTCTTTTCTTTTGTTTCACTCTCGAAAATGGCTCTACAACTATGGGAGACTATCAAGGAAGCAATCTTAGCCTACACCGGCTTGTCGCCGGCGACGTTCTTCACAGTGCTAGCGTTGGGGCTGGCCATCTACTACGTAGTGACGGGGCTTTTTGCTCCGTCAGTCCAGCCGTCGAGACCCAGAAACTTTGAAGAGCAGATGCAGCCTCTGCCAACACCTGTACAGCTTGGTGAAGTCACAGAAGAAGAGCTCAAAGTCTACGATGGTACAGATCCCGCAAAGCCCTTGCTCATGGCTATAAAGGGTCAGATATATGATGTCTCCCAGAGCAGGTACGGTTTCAAAGTTTGTTCCATTTCTTAGGCATGTTTTAGGTTTTAGGTTTTATGAGATTGGTTCGTTTCTTTGTGTTTCTTGAGTGATTCAGCTTCTTTGAAGCTATTTTGGTAACCCGAAATGTTTCGAAAATCATACTGAATTCGTCCTTTGTTTCCAAGATTTTTATACTTCTTAGGAATGATTTTTATTTTGTAATTCCTCTGTTACTTGTGTTATGTATTTTAGTTGTTTCCCTGCTCTAATTCTAATCCCCACTTTGATTCAGCTTTTCCCTTTTGTGGGTTCTAAGAATGGAATAAGTTATTACTATTAATATTGACTTTCTAGTGAAGGTTTGCAGCTGTAGATTACTGAGTCGGTCTTTTGGGTGAGTGATCAGATTCGTTGAGTGACGATATAGCTTCTCTCATTTTCTTGTACTTTGTTTTGGTCAACCTGTTTTATTGGGGACATAGGACATTGTAAACTTACAGTTTCGCTACGAATCAAGGTCCTTGAGCTATTAATGAACCAAAAGAAAAATGATCCTTCAATTATCAATTGCAGGCGAATGGTGTTATACAATGTCTTTTCCGTTCTAGTACTTAGTTTCATAATTGTAACAGATGAAGTTGATGCACAGTATGTGAAGTTGTGAATCTTAACTCTATCCCTTTTGGAATATGTATCAATCGGTAATGCATGTGTTAGATATTAAGAATTTCTGAGTTGCATTGCCAAGAGAAGACATATAGACTCTTCTGTCTAGTGTCTTGATGTTTTGCGGATCTACTATCACATAGAAGTGATTCTGTTGTTAAACTTTCTTTCTTCTGATTAAATGTCTGGTCCAGAGAAATTTTTGATATGTTTTGCTATGTGATTGAGATGATAAAAACAAAATTAAAACCCCTTAAAGGCACCTCTTGATAAGTTGAATAGCTGGTAAGATGATTCCAAGCTCTGTGGATTATGATTCTGCTGCAACTTTCATAGTTAGGTTAGATAGTCCCGTGCATTTGGATTTTGAAATAATTATTAGAGTAGTCTATCTCAAAGTGTGATCTCTCCACTGAATGAAAATGCCTATTATGTTCTATTGACCCCAACAGGATGTTTTATGGCCCTGGTGGACCTTATGCATTATTTGCTGGAAAGGATGCTAGCAGAGCTCTTGCAAAGATGTCTTTTGAAGAGAAAGATCTAACTGGCGATATAACTGGTCTAGGTCCATTTGAACTAGAGGCATTGCAGGATTGGGAGTACAAGTTCACGAGTAAGTATGTTAAGGTTGGAACTATCAAGAAGACAGTCCCAGTAACAGATGGAGCTTCCGCAGCTGAATCTGCGGAAGGTAATGCAGCAAAGCCAACTGAAGATGGTCCATCAGCTAAAGCTACTGAAGATGTTCCATCAACTGTTAAAGCTGAGGAAACTCCTGCCAGTGGTGAATCTAAGGAGGAGTGATATTGGGGCTTTAATTGAAACATTCCAAACTGGGGAGGATTGCGCTTGGAGATGCCAATAGGCAGAGAGGAAGAGTGTGTGTTTGATTTAAGCCTGGATGCTTGTACTTTGGCCAATGTGACTTCGTTTATTAGTTGAATGTCTGAACCTATCATACTTGTGTTACTACAGACTTTGCTTTATAGAGTGATATGTTAGACTCTGGAGAGTTACAGACTTCAGACTGTAGCTTTTCCGCTGCGATGCTTATATGTTTAGGGCCGTCCTGATCAGTTACCTTGAATCCGGTGTAGTTCATATACATGTTTGAAAGTCAATAAAATCGTATATGCTCTGGATTATTAAAGCCAAGACTTGGTTTAGATTCATTTGCTACCTTCTTATCCTCTGCTTGCAAGCAGCATTTCTTGATCAAGAAGGTTTTTAAACAGGTTAAAGTTGCCAGTACCTTGCAGTTGACTGAAGCTTCCATGCGAGTCCGGCTGGATCAGCTGGCCAGTTTCTATCGCTTATCTAAGGCAAGGTTACCCATCAACTTCCTCTTGTCTTGGAAGATTGTATCATACCTGCTGGTTTAGTTTCTTCCAAGTATTGTGTTTCCACGTCCCTTCCCTTCAATTGCCAAATACTCAATGGCCTGAGTTTCCATCAAACTTTGAGATCAAATGTTTAGTTGCCCTCTGCTTAAATATTTTCTTTTCGAAGTTCAAAACTTATCCTCCTGAAAAGTGGTAATGATTGTGATCCTGATATTAGATAGGTGTCGGTGTCTTGTGAAGTCTGAACTATGAACTTCTGAGACATGGAGGAATGCTTAGGTATACCAACAATTCCTAGTTAACAGCTACTTACAAGGAAATCCCATGAAGAAAAAACAAAAGAAAACTCAAGACAACTACTACCTCCAACAGCTGATTTCAATTTTATTCGTTGAAAAGCTTGCTCGGTTCTCTTCACCTGTTTGAAGCACATCTAACTACAACCAACAACCGAATGTGGGTCTACGATCGACTAAGTTTTATGTCATTCACATTTTTTCGGGTCAACGCCGCTTACAGAAGTTCACCTGATGCCATTATAAATAGACTTCAGACCCACTAAAACGAACTCGCACATCAGCTCTGTTCCCTGTGCTCCAAAGTTTCTGAAGTCCATTTCCAAACTGTGTTGTATCATTCCAAATCATGAAAACTCATAGCCATTTACTTCTGCTTCTTGCACTCATAATCCTGCTAGCTACATTCAATCGTTCTACTTGTCGGCCCATCAAATCGGCTGTGCATGAAGCTACAGGGCATAGAACAAAATTCAGAGTTTCGCGATCTTTCTCTCAGCAACTTCTATCTGTTCTTCAGACCAAGCAATTCAGAAAATTCAATGGAAGTCCGGTTTATGTTGTGTCTCATAAATTCATCCCAGGTGGTCCTAATCCACTTCATAATTGATCCAGTTTCTTCGTTCAGTTTTCCAGGAAAATGTGTTTTCAGTTCTCTAACTGGCAAAGATCAGAAGCTAAGAAACTCGTGAAGCTTTGATTCACTCCTCAAGGACTTTTGACCGTTTTCATTATTTAACGTAATCAATTTTAGTTTTATGTTGCAAAACAACTGTAAACAAGTTCATTACAGATGTTAAATACTCTCAGTTTGAATGAAAATCTTAGTTCATTTTCAAGCATGTCCTGATCCTGATGCTGACAATTCTGAACACTGAAGACTTGAAAACAACTCAATACTGACATGAATGTGGGTTTAACTGGCGGGTGATATTGTTCAATCTTTACACTAAAGTTTAATTTAGGTACAAATATTTAGTAATATTAAAAAAATTCATCATTCGTAAAATATTTAATTTAAACTTTAAATTAGCAAATTTCTAACTTTTTGTTTAAATTTAAATGAAATCTTGAAAGAAATTAATAGAAATAAAAGTTAAAGATATTTAAAAATTTAGGGAATTCTAAACTAATTTATCAATTAAAATATCTAATTGGTAAGAGTAATTTATATAAATAATAAAACACTTACATAGACTAAATTGATGAAATTTGATGAAAAGTTAGAATTTAGTCAATTTAGATTTTAAATTAAATAATTTAAAATTTTCTTTAATACTTTCAAATATTTAAGTGTAAGTTAAATTTTAATAAAAACGATTCTTTAAAGTTTAAAAGATTTAAAAGCTATTAGATTGACATAAAATTACTTAAAAGTTAATTAAAATTAAAAAATTAAAATTTGATTAAAAGTGATTGTTCATACGTATTAAAAATTTTGAAATTTAATAAAAGTTATTAAAATAAATTAAATATTAAAATTAAAAAATTAGCATATTCAAAATTTTTATAATTAAATTATACAAGTCTAATTCATACTTCTGTAATTTGAAAATGCCATCTTCTGGACTGATCATGTAAACTTGGGTACACGCTTCAGAACTGACTCTATCTTCGTCGTCATCATGATCATCAAGATTCCATTCTTTGTTTCTGGCTTAGTGCACCAAAGTTGAATCTTTCTCGCTACTTTGAAATTTTTTTAAAAAATACCTAAAAGGAGTCGAGACTTTTGAGAGTTTTCATTTTTTTAGAAGTCAATTGCAAGAGATGATTGTATAATGGGACAAATACAAAAAGTCAAATATGTGAAAGTGGAAACCGAATCAGGAGCCTGCAAGCTGACACCATCTGCCTGGATTTAGTTGGGTAAACACCATCTGGTAAATTTCTGTTCCCTTCCGTAATCCTGACAAGGAAACATGTTTTGGAGGCATTAGATGCAGGCTGTCCTGAAACTCACCCGACTTAGTTCAATTTAACTTAAAAATCAATAGATCGTATGTTCAGTTAATTTGAATTTTAAGTCGCACTTGAACTTAAAACAACATTCCCACACCATCCAAAAGGACTTGGCATGTAATTTTGGGTTTGGAAGTGGGTTTTGCAACACCATATCTCCATATGGACTTCATGTAGGCATTGGTTAAATTGCTATGGATGCAGTAGTCTATGTTCTAAATTAGACTACTTAAACATGGTTGGTGTGATCTCAAATTCAAGCCCCGAGAATGGAGAAATCTGTTTGGTCAGCACTTTAATTCTTATAGGCTGACCCGATGCGAGCAAGGATTAATATAGATGTGGATGATTTAAAGACGTCTTCTTAAAGTTGAGATCCTTTTAAAATACTTCGTAGCTAAAAAAAAAAAAAAAACTAACTCAAATTTAAGTTATAGAATCCTTTCAAGTATTATTTATAGATCCAATGTATCTCTACTTCTAACTTATTGTTCTCTTCAAAATTGAGTTAAATTGTAGCATTCCTGAAATTAACTTGATTATTAAAAGGTTATTAAGAAAACTTAAATTATAAGATTTTTTATGCTTATATATTACCAATTCGATTAGATATTTGAAATTAAAATACAGAAATTTGTAGCTTGATCAAAGTTTTTAAAAGGAAAATCTATAAATAACCCTTCAATGACAATTATATTAAAAGTCTGAATTTAGATAACGTAATTCTCATTAATTATTATATTTTAGTTATACGTATTTATTTATTATTTATCAGTTATTATTTATTATATTTATATAATAACTTTTTTTACTAATTAGGGTAAGACTGTGTATTAACATTTTCAAATCTGTCTATTAGAGTGAATTGAGTTGTTGCTGAAATTGTTGTAATTGTTGGTTCTCCTTAAACCATTCAACAACACAATGCTTGAAAATACACACATGTTTGCCACTAAGATATGCTATACATGTTCTTCATTCCTGAAAACCACTCCTGAAGTCAACCTAGTGTATGGCTACATCGAAAGTCCATAGCCAAATACTTATTGACTTTGGATCTTTTAATATTGCTAATTATATGCACCAGACGGCCTGTTCTGGTCCTTATAAATAATCTTCAAACCTGAGCAAACAACAAAACCACCATTTTCCCTCTTCTCCAAAGCTTCTGTGATCCCATAAATCCTCATCATGACAGGAAAAATTTGTCAACTACTTCTTCTTTCCCTGATACTGCTCGCTCTAGTTCATGGTTCAGTTTGTCGTCAGTTAAGCCCTGAAACTATCAACGAAGAAGCAGATCCAGGGGCGATAACTAAGTACTCTTCCACGTTCCAACGAAGCCTATCTGCCATTCTCAGAGCCTTAGAGTCAAGTAACAGGAAGATCACGTCCATGCACAGTGTCTCTCGACGACTAGTCCCTTGTGGTCCGAACCCACTTCACAACTGATTGGACTAATACAACTTCGAGTAGAAATGTTCTTTGATTTTGTAAAATAAGCTGCAAGTTGAGTTTTATTTATTTTTATCTGTTGGGAAATCTAAGATATGTTAAAGGATTTACGTTCCTACTCTTTGGTTGTGTGACCGATTTATTAATTGAAGAAGATGAATGTATTGATCTTCTGTACTATTATCAGCTTAAAATAAAGCCACAGCGACAGCTGAAACATTCTATTCAGATTGAGTTTACAGTTTCTAAGTCCTTCATTCCAAGGAGTTGGAGGTTGTAGCTGAAATGAGTTATAATTATCAGCAACTTGAACTGAGAAACAAGGTCTTAAGTTAGCTATAGTTTAGTAACTTTGACCTTGAGGCCAATATGCTTAACAAATACATTTCTTGCTTGCAAAGTTACAAATTCCTGTACCGTACTTCTCTCTGCATATATAATCTACTTTCAGCATATGGTTTTAAATTGTGATTCAAAGTTTCTTTTTTTAATTGGTGAAATCTGCACCCATTATCCCAGTGTATATAATATCCTGCAAATGTTGATATTATTCATTTCACCAGTGCGTGCATTACACCATTTGTTATAATCACTGGCAACATTAGAATTGTTATTATTTATTTTCCTGAAGCTTCAGGCCATTTTTAAAAAGTAAATGGCAGCTTGTATTCAATTAATCCCACGAATTCAAAATCACACCTAACCCTGTTTTGAAATTAAAGAAGAGAGGATGTATCCAATTCGGACACATAATTTATGTACTCTCGAACTACAATACTACATGTGTTCTATTTCCAGTGGTTTCGTTGACATCATGATTAAAAGTCAAAGTACCAACAGGTTTTATGTACGTAACTGTTTTGAGGTGTTAAGTCAGAATTTTAAATATGATAATAACTTGCAAGAAATGACGATCACGCTTTGGCTTTTTTCCAGGGCTTAAGAAGTTGATCTTTTGACTTCTCCTTTTGTTTTCCTGGTGTTACTTAAAAAAACTGAGCCGATGATATGATGTGTCTATCTTGAGGTGGATGATGATGCAAGATGTTTAGAGACCTTGTAGGGAAGCTATGATATGTGGAAGCAAACTAGCAATTTTTATAATTATTCCAATGAAAATATGTTAACATTTGCAAGTGAATCGATCACTCATCTGATTTTAAGAGTTAATTGAACCCGTCATTTGATTTTAAGTATTGATTCATCAAATAATTTACTTAAGCGTTATCCCAAAAGAAAAACGAGTATTGTTACTAATGGCTCTTCCATTATATTTAACTCGGTGCTATACTTGATTCAAGTACTAAATATCACCAAACAAATGTGTTCCTTGCGAGAATAATCCAAGAAACAGAAGAGAAGATAAACAAAACGAATGATTCTCAATGATAACACCTTCTGAATCTTGACAATCCATTGAATAGATTTTGTTTCTTCAAAAGTAAAATGCTTTGAGAATTAAAAACTTTGGTCAAAGAATAAATTGCTGATGACTTATTCATACTTCTAAAAACATATTTAATTGATACAGCTTTGTTAAGTTTAATAAACTGAAATATTTGGATCAAGTCTGCAGATATCCTGACAGAAGTTTTTCGCAGAACCTCAACAGGTGGCTTAAGGAACGAGGGGTGCTACTGCTCCTATGTTCCAAATGTGATCCCCAGGAAGCATTTGGCATGGAGTACTGCTGAATTAGTATAGCCACTTGGATCTGGAAACGATGTTTCCGGCGGCGGGGAGGGGGTAAGTAACGCGTAAATTATCACATCTGCATTTCTCCCACCAGAAGTGAACCTTTATGAACCAGAAATAGTCAATATGTAAATATAATCAATTTGTAAACCATCAGATCATGTATATTCTCTAACAAATTGGCAGTCATGAGACTTAAGGAACTGATGATCTATAAGCCAGTAGTGTTACCAGAAGGTGTGAAAGAACGAATTAATTTTTAGTCGAGTAGAATCTAATATCAACCTGTGTATTTACAGAAGCTTAAAAAGCAGAAAAAGAGCTGCAATTCTGTGCATTTTTAACTAAGCACCCGAGCCAGTTACGCCTGAATGAACTCTCAAGATTTCGGTTCTCTAGCCATTCTACACTCTCCTTAATCCCCATCCTGCAATCAGAAGTGTAAACCCTTTCATCCAACTTCTACTGTGTCAAACTTAGTTGGCGTGTTAGCATGCCTAATAAAACAAATAATGGTTGGCCAAATTGGCCAACCATCTCTTCAACCTCCTGCCTAAAACAAAGAGAAAGCATCTATACAGGCAAAACAAAAATAAAAAGAGAGAGAAGTGGGGTGAGAGAAAAAAAGAGCAAAAATATTATGTATTTTTTATGGGTCTAGTTTCTTTCTCTATGTAATTCTCCAATTTTTTAATAGTAAAATTCTTCTATCCTTGTCCGTAGTTTCTACCTTGATTTAGAAATTTTCCATGTAACATTTGTGTCTATTTTATCTTTAATATTTTTAATTTCATTTTAACTACGACCTTAATATGTCTAAGTCCTAATTGTTCCTAACAAATGATATCAGAAACCAACCTTGGATGTGTATATCTGCTTATTGTATACTCTGTAGTTTCTACCAAGAGTGGATCCTCCACACCAAAAGATAAGTTAGAATATTATTCACTCTGTCAAAGATACTATTCATAAAGCGGTTGTGATATAAGTAATGGTGGCAAAGTACGACATTAAAAAATTCGATAAGAGCAATTTCTCAGTGTAAAAGTTGAAAATAAAAGCAATCTTGAGGAAAGATAATTGTCTAACAGCTGGAGTCATAGATAAAAAGTGGAACGAGATGGATGAGAATGTTATGGCTAATCTTCACCTAGCTTTAGCTGATGGAGTTTTATCTATCATAAAGGAAAATAAAACTGCGAAGGAAATATGAGATCACCTTACAGAATTATACAAAATCAAATCACTCCATAACAAATTTTTTTTGAAGAGGAAACTATACACTTTACATATGGCGGAGTCCACTTTGATGACGGAGCACTTAAACACTTTGAATACTCTATTTTCGCAACTCACATCACTAGGGCACACAATAGTAATAATTGAACGTCCAGAACTTCTACTTCAAAGTCTACTAGATTCATATGATTAACTTGTCATAAATTTAACAATCAATACAGACACTTTAATCTTTGATAACATTATAGCTACTATTTTGAAAGAAGAGAGTAGGCGCAAGAGTAAGGAAAATAGGTTGGCAACAAGCAGAGACCTTGGCGGTGATGAGGAGTAGATCAATGGAACGTGCTCCAAGTGGGAGTCACAATCACAGTAGATCAAAATTCAGGAGTAAGAAGAACTATAAATGCTATAATTATGGAAAGAAAGGTCATATAAAAAGGGATTGTTGAAATCTAAACAAGAAAGATTCTATTCCTCAAGGAAATGTTTCAAGCACTTCAGATAATGGAAGCGCAATGGTTTGTGAAGCAACAACGACTATTAGAGGAAAGAGAATATTTGTTGATGTCTGGCTAATTGATTCAGCATCTACTTTTCATATGACCTCTTGGAGAGAATGGTTTCATCAGTATAAATCTGTCTTTGGAAGATCTATGTATAGCTGCAATGATCAAGCTCTTAAGATCGTTGGTATTGGCACCATTAAGTTAAAGTTCTATGATGATAAAATTTAGACTATTGAAAAAGTGCGACATGTGGAGGGCTTGAAGAAGATTTTGTTACTGTAGGATAACTAGATAATATCAGTTTCATATAGAGATTCAAAACAAGATCATGAAAGTGATTAAAGGAGTACTAGTATCTATGAAAGCAGAGAAGATTGTTGCAAATCTGTACATGCTGAAAGGAGTAACTTTGCAAGAAGGAAAAGCATCCATTATGGTGACTAGTTCAGATGAAAAATCGACAATGACGTGGTATAAAAAGCTTGGACATATGTCATAATAAGGAATGAAGACACTTGCAGAGAAGAATCTACTTCTAGGTCTTACACAAGGTTTCATTACCCTTCTATGAGCATTGTATTGTGAGTAAGCAGCATCAATTGAAATTCAACACATCAAAATTCAGAAGAAAGAAATTATAGAATTGATTCACTCTAATATGTGATAAGCACCAGTTACATCCTTAGGAGGAGCAAATTTCTTTGTATTATTCATCATAGAATTGATTCACTCTGATATGTGATAAGCACCAGTTACATCCTTAGGAGGAGCAAATTTCTTTGTATTATTCATCGATGATTATTTGAGAAGATGTTGGGTATTTCCTACCAAGAGGAAAGTATATGTGTTTCAAGTCTTCAAATTTCACAAAGCACAGGTGGAACTCAAAGCTGGTAAGAAGATCAAGTGTTTGCAATCAGATAACGGAGGAGAATATACTGGTAAAGAATTTGATAAATTTTGCAAGCAAGAAGGCATCAAAAGGTAGTTCATAACGACATACACTCGTCAACAAAATGAAATAGCAGAGTGGATGAATAGAACTCTGTTAGAAAGAATAAGAGCGATGTTGAGAACTGCAGGCTTATATAAGAAATTCTAGGTAGAAGCAGTCAATATCGCTTGTTATATGGTGAATCGAGCTCTATCAACTGCAATTAAGTTGAAGACACCGATGGAGATGTGGACTGGTAAACTAGTGGATTATTCCAACCTCCATATATTTGGAAGTCCTGCCTATGTGATGTTTAATGCCTAAGAAACTATAAAGTTGGATCCGAAATCTAGAAGATGCATTTTCTTAGGGTATGCTGAAGGTGTGAAGGGGTATCATCTGTGGGATCCTACTACCCACAAGATTATTATCAGTAGGGATGTTATCTTCATGAAAGATAAGGATCAATAGCAAGTAAACAATGTTGGCACTGTACAAGAGAATCCACAAATTACAATAGTTTAAGTAGATACGGAATTTGATCAAAATGATTCTTCTGAAGCTGCACTAGAGCACGGGGAGCAAGAACTAGTTGAATATGATGTTCTAGATACTCAGAGATTAACTCGCATAAGAAGAGCACCGAGCTGGCACTCAGACTATATTATAGAGGGCAATATTGCATACTATCTTTTAACCGAGGACAGGGAGCCATCAACTCTTCAAGAAGCAATGAATAGTTTAAATGCATCTCAGTAGATGATAGCAATGCAAGAAGAAATTGAAGCACTTCACAAGAATAAGACACAGGAGCTGATTTGATTACTGCAAGGAAGAAAGCCTATTGACAATAAATGGGTTTACAAGATCAAGCGAAGTGGTGATGATCAAGTGGAGTGATGTCGTGCTAGATTGGTGATAAAAGGATATGCTCATAAACAAGGTACTGATTTTAACAAAACATTTTCTCTTGTGGTTTGACTCACTACAGTTCGAGCAATTCTAGCAATGTGTGCTATTTTTGACTTCCACCTTGAATAGTTAGATGTGAAAACTGCATTTCCTTATGGAGATCTTGAAGAAGAAATTTATATGCTTTAACCAAAAAATTTTGAAGAAAAAGGGTTGAACAAATCTCTGTATGGTTTAAAGCAGGTGTCGAGATGTTGGTATAAGAGATTTGATTCCTTCATCATGAGCCTTAGATATAGCAGACTGAATGTAGACCCTTGTGCATATTTTAAGAGGTTTGAGAAAGATGATTTTATAATCTTGCTGTTGTATGTAGACGATATGTTAGTAACAGGCCCCAATAATGATCATATCAAAGAATTAAAGGCATAGTTGGCTAGGAAATTTGAAATGAAGGACTTGGGACCATCAAACAAGATTCTAAGGATACAAATTCACTGAGACAAAAATAATAGGAAGATTTGACTTCTCAGAAGAATTATTTGAAGAAGATCTTACGGCGATTCAACTTGCAAGATTGTAAGTCAATTTATACCCTTCTTCCTGTTAATTTCAAGTTATCCTCGTGTATGAGTCCTAGCAATGAAGAATAGAGGATAGAGATGTCTCGAGTATCATATGCATCAGCAATGGGAGCCTGATGTTCGCTATGATTTGTACAAGACCAAATATTGCACATACAGTGGGAGTAGTTAGTCGATACATGACGAATCCTGGTCGAGAGAATTGGAATATAGTTAAGAGCATTCTCAGATATATCAAAGGGACATCAGATATTGCATTATGTTATGAAAGATTAGATTTTACTATCACATGATATATTGATGTTGATTATGCAGGTGATATTGACAAAAGTAAATCCACTATTGGATATGCGTTCACATTAGCTGGAGAGGCTGTGAACTGGGTTCAAAACTACAGTCAGTTGTGACTACGTCAACAATACAAGCAAAATATGTAGTAGCTACACAAGCTAATAAAGAAGTAGTGTGGTTGAAGTTGTTGTTGGAAGATCTTGGGTATAAACAAGAGAATATTATTCTATATTGTGACAGTCAGAGTGCTTTGCATCTTGCAAAGAAGCCAGCATTTCATTCAAATACAACGCACATTTGAGTTCAGTATCATTTCGTTCGTGAGAAAGTAGAAGAAGGAATAGTAGACATGCAGAAAATTCATACAATGGATAACCTGGCAGATTTTATGACAAAAGCAATCAATGCTGACAAGTTTATATGGTGTCAATCCTTGTGCGGCCTGACAAAGACGTAAGCAACATGAAATGGCAAGGTAGAAAGAATTGTGTGAAGATATGATTGATTCTCAATCAAATCTTCAAGTGGAAAAATTGTCAAACTTAGTTGGCATGTTAGACACCAAATTTTCAGTGCGTAATATGCCTAATAAACAAATAATGGTTGGCTAATTTGGCCAACCATACCTTCAATCAACAAAGAGAAAGCATCCATATAGGTTAAACAAAAATTAAAAGAGAGAGAAGTGGGGTAAGAAAAAAGAGAAAAACTTATTTTATTTTTATATGTCTAGTTTTTTCTCCTTATAATTTTTCAATTTTTTAGTAGTAAAATTCTTCTATCCTTGCTCGTGATTTTTACCCTGATTTAGGAATTTTTCACATAAAATCTTTGTGTCTATTTTGCTCGTGATTTTTACCCTGATTTAGGAATTTTTCACATAAAATCTTTGTGTCTATTTTATCTTTATATTTTTAGTTTCTTTTTAGCTGCAACCTTACACTGTCCAAGTCTTAATTGTTCCTAACATTCAGATCATCGTATCAGACAAGCTCTTTAGCTGATACAAGTTCTGGAAATTCCTTCCATCCAAATGATGCCTATGAAGTGACAATTGACAACTTTCATTTGGCTCAAAGTTTATAAACTGGTATAATCTCCAGGTTAATGAAATTTCATAATAAGATTCACAAGCTTAGCACTTAAGTAGAAAATTAGACTTACCTGTTTATTTGCCATTATCAAAATAGGGGCACCTTGCAAATCCTCATGCCTTAGAACTTTTTTTGTTAGACAATGTTTTTTGTGAAACTCAGATTAATCTTCACCATTGATTAGGTGAATAGAGTGTGAACAATTGTACTAAAAAATCACACTAGGTAAATTCACATGGAAGACTGGAGGGGTCACAAACGGTCCCACTTAAAACCCAATCTCCTCGACAGAATTTTCCTAGAAATGTAATTTAATGGCACAATAATTCACTGCAACTGTACCCAACAATAGCTATCAAATTGACAAATAAAGAACACCGAAATTTAACAAGGTTCAGTCAATTATGCTTACTTCCTCGGACACTACTAAATTTGATATTTTACTATTTTCAGGAAATAATACAAGTGAAATACTACAAAAGAGAGAAGAAAAGACAATTTTTGGGATGTTAGATAAAAATGGAAAAGCCCTCCTTTTATATTAAGAAGGCTCTCCCATCTTCACAAGTTTCTAATATGGGATATCAAAATATGTCAAAAGTTGATAATTCTCCACCTTGACATATTTCTTAATCTTTTTCAAATCTCTCACAAAGCTCATCTTTAGTAGTTTCTTCAAATGTGTTTTAAAGTGCCCATCTTCAAAGTTTAGCAATATTGACCAAGTTCAAATAATATGGGAACTTGATTGTAGATTGTCAAAATATCAACAGGATTCTCAGTGATCTTAATCTTCTAGATTGTTACTCCACCTTCTTCTAGAACCTCTCATACAAAGTTATAACGAACATCAACGTACTTCGTCCTTGTATGATAAACTTAGTTCTTTGTTAAATGAACAGGACTTTGACTATCACAATATACTTTGACATGCTTATGTCCAATTCCCAATTCATCAAGCAATCCTTGAAGCCAAATTGCCTCCTTCATATCTTTTATAGTTGCCATATCCTCTGCCTCCGTAGTCGACAAAACAACTGTTGACCATAAAGTAGACCTCTAACTGACTGGTTCCTTTGCAAGAGTAAACACATAGCCAGTAGTTAATCGACATTTATCTAAATCATAGACATAGTCAGAATCACAATATCTAACTACATATTGACCTCTTGTTTATCCCGCTGAAATACCAAATCAACATCTATGGTGTTTAGAATGTATCATAGAATGCATTTCATAGCTTGCCAATGCCTTGCCTAGATCATGCATATATCTTCTCACAACCCTAACTGCCTGTGAAATATCGAGCTTTGTACACACCATAGCATACATCAAGCTACCAACCACATTCGCATACAATACTTTAGTCATGTACTCTCATTCTGCGTCTTTCTTTAGAGATAGGGATGCACTAAGCTTTATATGAGGAGCAAGCAGAGTACTAACAAGTTTTGAATTTTCATTCACGCCAAAACGTTGTAGTACCTTTTTCAAATATTGCTTTTGAGTCAAACACAAACTCCCCAACTTTCTATCTCTACTTATCCCATGTCGAGAATTTTCTTGGCTTCACCCATATCCTTTATTTCAAAATCCTAATTCAACTGAATCTTTAAATTTTCTTGGCTTTACCAAGATCCTTTATTTCAAACTCCTAATTCAACTGAATTTTCAGTCTCTCAATTTCTCTTTGATTTTTTGAAGCTATTAGCATACCATCAACATATAGGAGAACATAGATGTAGGATCCATCTTATAGCTTGCAAAAATACTCACAATGATCGTATTTGCTTCTTGTGTACTATTGCCCCTTCAGAAACTTATTAAATCGCTTGTACCACTGCCTCAGAGATTGCTTCAATTTGTATAACGATTTTTAAAGCTTACACACCATATTCTCTTTTCCAACAACTTAAAAACCTTCAGGCTGAGACATATAGATTTTCTCTCCTAAGTCTCCATATAAAAGCGCAATTTTTACATCTAATTATGCTACTAAAACCAACAAAATTTGAATGGAGGAATGTTTTACAACGAGAGAGAAACTTCATTATAATCATTTTTACATCCAATTGAACTGGTTTCATATCAAACTATGCTACTAAATCCAACAAAATTTGAATGGAGCAATGTTTTACAACTAGAGAGAAACCTTCATTATAATCAATTTCCTCCGTCTAAGCATAGCCTTCGGCCACTAGCCTTGCTTTGTAGCAAACATTATCTTTATCAAGAAATCTATAACATTATCCTTATTAGGAAATCTATCTTTCTTTTCATATACCCATTCGCATCCAATTGCCTTCTTTCGTTTTGGGAGACTAACTAGCTTCCATGTCTGATTCTTATAAAGGAAATGTGTTTCTTCATTCATGGTTATCCTCCACTTATCTTCTTCTGAACTTTGGACTATTTCCTTATAAGTGGTAAGAATTTCATTAATTTCAATTGGAGATGCATAAGCCACCATATTAATATAACGAGCAGGTATTTGAATGTTCCTTTTTGGCTTTCTTAATGCAATTAGTAATTGTTGCTCCTCTTCTACTGTAGGAGTTTTTACATCTACTTCATCATTTGTTGGGGTAACAATTTTTCCTTCAAACTCCACCTGTTTTGAAGTACCATCTATCTGCTTAACATGGTAGATTCATCAAAGGTAACATCCCTGCTGAAAATTATTTTCTTTAACTCTGGGCACCAAAGATGATATCCGTTCATACTAGAGGTGATTCCGATGAAAATTGCTTTCTTTGCACATGCATCCAACTTTGATTCCTTAACATGATAGTATGCAATGGAACTAAATACATGTAAGGAATGATAATCTGTAGTAGGTTTTTCAAACCATTTTTCCAAAGGTGTTTTACCACCAATAGCAGTTGATGGGAGGCGATTGATGAGATGGCAAGCATATGTAATAGCCTCAACCCAAAATTCTCTGCCTAACCCAGCATTAAACAACATACACCAAAATTTTTCCAATAATGTTCGATTCATACGTTCTACCACCCTATTTTGTTGTGATGTACCCCTGACTGTGAAATGTCTAACAATACCTTCATCTTCGCAGACTTTTAAAAATGGATCACTCTTATACTCCCCACTATTATCTGTATGGAGACACTTAATCCTTCTGCCTGTTTAAGTTTCCACCATCTTCTTCCATTTGAGGAAAACTCTCAACACTTCATCCTTAGTCTTCAAAGTATACACCCATAATCTTTGGAAAAAATCATCAACAAAGGTTACATAATAGTGTTTTCCTTTCAAAGAAGTTGTTTTGGAAGGTCTCCATATATCAGAGTGAACATAATCCAAGATAACCTTTGTATCGTAGATTGCAGTGCTGAATTTCACTCTTGTCTACTTCCCTTTGACACAATATTTACAAAAGTCTAATTTGTAGACCCGAACTTCTTTCAACAATTCTTGATTTACTAATATCTTCAAGGATTTTTCACCTGCATGTCCCAAGCGTATATGCCACATCCTAGTTGCTTTTAGCTCTTGATCGTCATTAGAAGCTACTGTTGTTGTTCCAATAACCGCATTATCTTGGTAATAATACAGGCTATTGTTTCTTTGAATTCCTTTCATTACCACAAGTGCACCAGAAATGACTTTCATTACTCCTTTTATTGCATTTATAGTGTAGTTCTTTGATTCTACGACTCCCACAGGAATAAGATTCTTCGTCAAACTTAGCACGTATCTGAAATCTGTTAGAGTTCTAGTTTTTCCATCATGATTCCCTAAGCAAATTGAACCAATCCCATTTGTGGTGCAGGGATTGTCATTTGTTATGTAGATAACTCCGCCTTCTAGCTCTCTAAAATCAGAGAGCCAATCCTGATTGGGACACATGTGATGGCTACAGCCTGAATCGAGCAGCCATGGACTAGAAGGGCTTATTGAGGATGTAACAACTAATAAAAGATCTGAGTCTGTATCTTCACACTCAGCAACATTAGAATTTGCAACAATCTTTCCCTTAATAGGTTTGTTTTTATTCCTCGACTTTAGACAATCCTTTTTCCAGTGCCCTTTTTTCTGACAAAAGGCATATTCATTTTTGCTCAATTTGAGCCTTAACTTCGATCTCCCTTTTTTCCTGTAATTTAATTCTGAGAACGACCTCTGATTACCAAAGCTTCTGTTGCTCCATTTGTACGTTCTTCCTTTGTCTTCCTTCTCAATTTATGACTGTACAAGGCAACTTCACTAAAAGACACATCAAACTTCCCATAAAGTAGAGTGGTTTCAAGAAACTCAAACTCCTCAGGAAGGGAACCCAACAACATCAAAGCTAGATCTTCATCTTCAAATATCACATCCAAATTCATTAAATTAGTAACTAACTGACTAAACGATTTATAGTCTTCCAATCTTTCTCCTTAACATCATCTGGTTTCTTTTCTTCAATAATAATGTCAAGACCTTACTGAAAAAGAGCGTCTTGAACCTCACTTTGTCACATGTTGAAATGACCCGTACCATCAAAAATCTCCACCGCAAATCTTGCATTTATCACAACAGTCCTTGCTAGAATAGACTAGGTAGAAGCTGTCAACGTAGTTGGTGTAGTCGTATCTTTGATTTCTATCATCTCTGCCACAATTTCTATTAATAGCTATCAATGCAAAATGCCAATAGCCTAAGGAAAAATCTTTTTTGATGTGGAAGATCAGACTACGCTGCAACAATAGAGCATACTAAGAAAAAACCTTGGCTCTGATACCAGTTGTTGTGAAACTAGGGTTAATCTCCACCAATAATAACAAATTTACCTTGAGCACTATTACCTAGGTGAATAGAGTGTGAACGATTGTATTAAAAAATCATACCAAATAAATTTTTAGGAAAGACTAGAGGGGTCACAAATGGTCTCACGTAAAACCTAATCTCCTAGACATAATTTTCGTAGACATGTAATTTATTAGCATAACAATTCACCATAACTATACTCGACAATAACTATTCAATAAACAAATAAAGAACACCAGAATTTAACGAGGTTTAGCCAATTATGCTTACTTTCTTGGACACTACTAAATTGTTATTTCACTATTTTCTGAAAATAATACAAGTGAAATACTACAAAAAAGAGAAGGAAAAACAATTTTTGGGATGTTAGAATAAGATGGAAAAGCCCTCCTTCTATAGCTTACGGAGGCTCTCCCATCTTCACAATTTTCCAATATCTAATATCAAAATATGTCATAAGTCAACAATTCTTTATGTACATCATAAATTTCCCGTACTAACATGATCACTGAGAACATAACTGTACCTAATCTTACTGCAAATACAATACCTAATTCAGTTTCTGAATCTTCAAATCGTGAAGGGCATATATATAACATATACAATAGCATGTTCCTCTTCAAAATATTTTTTCCAAATCGAACGAAGAATAGGTTGAAAATGAAGCAAATTATGCAAAAGAGAATTCAATTGCCGAACTTTAAATCCTATCTTTAGATAACATAAATATGAGACAGACTTTATTTGTTGCCTCACTTGATAGATTCTAGGAAAGTAAGAGATTCTTTGGAAATTTTATTTTTATTCATGTCTAACTGCTGCCATATTAGGAATAGAATTTGGTCAAAAGAACCAATTATGCTGATGTGACGTCTTTACACCACCCATTATGTTGGATCTATATATAACAGCCTAAATTAGCAATACATTGCCTGATTGCTAAAAGGGTGCAACAAAGTAGTGATAACAAAGCCATCCTACCAAGTCCCAGAACACAAGTTTTGCACTTGATACTTCAAGATGTTCAGTACTAATGTTGACTTTGTGACAAATGCAAGATTAACGATGGAGATTTTTTATGATAATGGTCATATGGGCATGTGGCAAAGTGAGATTCTAAATACTCTCTTTCATCAAGGTTTAGATATTGTCATTGAAGAAGAGAAATCAGAAGGGATTGACGAGAAAGAATGGGAAACTATTAATCATCTAGCATGTGGTACAATTTGATCCTTACATAATGGATACCTCCATTCTTTAGACAGGCACGATCGAATTGTATCACATGTCAGATGATTGATAGTAATCTATTCTTTCTCATCCATCCCTTATGATATCTCTTCTTCAATGACAATATCTAGACCTTACTGGAAGAGAGCATCTAGAACCTCACTTTGTGACATGCCGAAATGAATCGTACCATCAAAAATCTTCATTGCTAATCTTACATTTATCACAACAGTCTTTGCCAAAATGGACAAGGTAAAAGTTGTCGACATAATTGGTGTGGTCGTATATTTGATTTATACCATCTCTACTTCAACTTCTAGTCAATAGCCTTTAATACGGAATGCCAATAACCTAAAGAAACTATTTTCTAGTGTGAAAGATAAGACTAAGCTACAACCACATACTATACTAAGAAACCTTGGCTCTAATATCAATTGCTGTAAAATTTAGGTTGTTTTTTACCAATAAAAACTTTCACCCTACTGCATAAATGAATAGTGAGTGAATGATTGTACCACTATTTACACCAGGTAAATTTTTAGGAGTCGATGCAACACATTGATCAACTTAAATACCCCTCCTTAAAATTTTCCTAGACATTTAATTAATTGTACAATATATCACTATAGCTGTACCCGACAATAACTATTAACTAGACACCAAAAAGAGAACATTCAAAATAAGAACACCAGAGATTTATGAGGTTTGGGCGTGCCTAATCCTCGGTCACCACCTAGATACTCCACTATTTTGAAAAAAAGAATTACAAATGAGGGAGAAGATTAAAAACCAAACAAAATCTTATAAGGGATGAAGACTTGTTTGTTTTGGGATGATTTACAAAGGTGAAAGAACCCTCCTTTTCTAGTTCAAGGAAACTCTTACATTTTTACATTTCTCCAATGTAGGATTTTTCACAATTGCCACAATATCTTGGAAATATGTCAGAAAGTCAACAATTCTCCACCTTGGCATATTTCCCAATCTTTAGTCTCAAAATCCTATCACAAATGAAACTATCTTAGTTGCAAAACTTCCATTTTGTATGAGCATGATCTGACCATGTTGGTAATTTAGACAAACTTCGATCAACTATTAGTTATGTGTTTACTCTTACTAAGGGACCAACCAGTTGATAGTTTTCCTTACAGTCAATAATGACTTTGTCTGCTACAAAGGTAGAGTATACGATAGTTACAGAGGTTGTTAAGGAGGCAATTTGGCTTCAAGGGTTGCATGTTGCTTAATGAACCGAGAATTGGACAATATTTAGCTCTCAAAGTACATTGTGATAGTCAGAGTGCTATTTATTTAGCTCTCAAAGTACATTGTGATAGTCAGAGTGCCATTTATTTAGCGAAGAACCAAGTTTATCAACAAGGACAAAACACATTCATGTTCGCTTCCATTTTGTATGAGAGATTCTGGAAGATGGTGGAATAATATTCTAGAAAACCCTAACGTCTGAAAAATCCTACAAACATGATGACAAAAATGGTGATCGTAGTCAAGTTCAAACACTATTTAGAGTTGATTAACATTTTGCGAATTTGATAGTAATTGAAGACACCGCTAAAAATAATTTTATTTATGAGAGGATTTTGAGACTAAAAATTAGGAAATATGCCAAGGTGGAGAATTGTTGACTTTACCAATACTTTGTGACAAGTGTAAG
Organism: Erythroxylum carthagenense; assembly: GCA_026413575.1. Lineage (NCBI taxonomy): Eukaryota > Viridiplantae > Streptophyta > Magnoliopsida > Malpighiales > Erythroxylaceae > Erythroxylum > Erythroxylum carthagenense. The sequence goes on along the minus strand of JANZLD010000007.1, from coordinate 61,440,188 downwards.
GAATATCACATCGAGAAATGTGAAAATAGAAGGGCCTCCTTAAGCTATAAAAGGAAGGCTCCTTCACCTCTGTAAATCATCCTAAAACAAATAAGTTTTGCTCCCTTATAAGACTTTATTTGCTTTGTATCTTCTCCCTCATTTGTATTTCTTTTCTTTAAAATAGTAGAGTATCTAGGTAGTGTTCGAGGAGTAGGCAAGTTTGACCTTTGTAAATTTATGATGTTCTTATTTTGAATGTTCTCTTTCTTATTGTCTAGTTAATAACTATTATCAGGTATAATTGTAGTGATATATTATACTATTAGTTATATGTCTAGGAAAATTCTGAAGGGTAAGTTGACTAGTGCAATTACTTAAGTTGACTAATGTATTGCACCGACTCCTGAAAATTTACTTTGTATAATTAGTGGTACAATCATTTATTCACTATTCACTTATGCAATAGGGTGAAAGTTTTTGTTGGTAACAAACAGCCAGAATTTCACAACAATCAAGTCCAACAATTAGAACAATTCAATCTGTAGGCAGGCCTTCCAAGTTGGAGCATAATGACTTTAACTTCTCCAGCAGACTCTACAAATTTTAATGGAAAGATATGCTACAAAATGACTGAAAAAACAAGTCATCATCTCGTCCTGAGATTACGCAGAATAACACATGACAAAATGTAAAGTTGTAAACAAGGTACTACCATTTTCCTAGCCTTGTCTCAATTCCAAGAATGAGCACAGGGAATTTTGTCTTACTGCAGACATGATGGAAATAAAAATGGCGATTATCAAGAATCAGGAGATATGGAAGAGATAATTAGATAATTTATGTATTAAAACTTTTGTTTCTCTCTCTCTAACCTTCTTACAAAGGCATACATCTCTATTTATAGCCTTAAACATCAAGTTAGACTCCTAGAAATTCGTACAAGAATAAATGCAAAAAACATAATTCTAAACAATACTCTTAATTCTGACTTCTTTTCAATAAACTGGCTATAACTTCTTATAGAGAACTCCAAAAGACTTGAGACTTGAACCATCAAAAACTAGACTCGAAAGCACCCCAAATGCATAGATCATACACCAAAAATAGATAACGTTTGCCCCTTCAACTTCTCATTTAAAACCAGCCTTAAAATTTGTCCACTATGCTGTTATGAATTTCAAGACAAATTAAGTTTAGTCATCAACACCCCTCCTTAAACTTAATTCTCTTTTGCCCTTGATGCCAAGAAGATTCTTGAACTTTTTGAACAACTTGATTGGCAACGGCTTTGTAAATATGTCAGTGACTTGATCTTCATTTTTAACATGAATTAGCTCAATATTTTTCTTCTTCACTTGCTCCCGAATAAAATGAAATCGCACATCAATATGCTTGCTCCTTTTATGATGCACTAGATTTTTTACCAACTTGATTGTCGACTTGCTATCCAAATAAATTGGTGTTGCCTCATCTTGATTGAAATTAATCTCCTTCTTAACCAAACCACATGGCACACGCATGCCACTGCAGCGACATATTTCGCCTCACACGTCGAAAGTGTCACAATTGGTTGCTTCTTCGAAATTCACGTGAAAGTTGTATTCCCCATGTAAAGTGCAAATCTCGAGGTGCTCTTTCTATCATTCGCGTCTCCACCCCAATCACTATCAGAATAGCCAAAAATTGCAAATTTGTTAGCGGATGAACTATAAAACAAACCAAGGGATAGAGTACCTCGAGCATAATGGAGAATCCGTTTGATTGTCTTCCAATGTGTTACTCTTGGCTCCTCCATGTATCGGCTTACCAAGCCGACCGCATACAAAATGTCTGGCCTAATGCATGTCAAGTACCTCAAACTACCAACTAGGCTCTTATATAATGTCGCATCGACCACCTTTCCTTTGTCATGCCGAGATAACTTAACACTGCAATCAACCGGTGTGTTAACTGATTTGCAATCCTCCATTTTGAACTCTTTTAATATTTCCTTGGCATATGCCTCTTATGAAATAAAACTGCCTTCATCTCCTTGCTTTATCTTAAGACGAAGAAAATAGGACATTAGCCTAAAATCCGTCATTTCAAATTCTCCCATCATGGCTTTCTTAAACTCATCAACCATTTTACAATTACTACCTGCAAAAATTAAATCATCAACATACAAAGCTACCACCAATATGTCATCATTTTCACCTTCACATACAAAGCGTGTTCATACGGGCATTGCATAAAATCGTATAAAATCGTACGACTTAAAATATTGATCAATTCAGGTGTTCCAAGCTCTAGGAGCTTGCTTCAAACCATACAACGCCTTCTTCAATTTTAAAACTTTACCTTCATCACCTTCTTTCACATACCCGGGAGGTTGCTCAATATACACTTCTTCCTCCAAGACACCATTAAGAAATGCCGACTTCACATCCATTTGATAAATGCACCACTTTGATTGAGCTGCAAGAGAAATCAA
>JANZLD010000007.1:61399089-61428201 GCA_026413575.1 Erythroxylum carthagenense | reverse complement strand
TATGAGAATTACATTGAGCATATGACTAATATGAGAACCTGTAATGAATAAAGAGTAAGATTGAGCAAACATCAAACAGTTGATAAAGATTTGCAACAAGAAATTGCAAAGGAGAAAGAACGTTGGAAACACAATTGATGGAATCCCAAAAATGAGCAATTAATAAATTTATTAAAAGAGTAGGCTCCTCTAGTAAGAGTCCCGAGGAATTAGGTGAAGGTAATTTTGAACAACATAAAGAAAACTTAAGTGAAGATATTCATATTCATGGGGATATTAGAAATCTAAGTGAGCATGATCATGTACCAAATGCATCTACTTTAGAAAATTTAAAGGCAGATGAGCAAGTAAGCCCTATACTAGATATTTATGATCATAGAAATTGGGATAATTTTGATAATAAAGTAATGGATATTTTAATTGAAAAAGGGCCTGTAAAAGAATTTAATCTTATTTTTCCTTTAGACAATATCTCTCGTCATTTTTCATATTCTTATTATTATAGAAATTTGAGTAATGAAGAGATTAGTAATAGAAAATAGTTGGTTTATTCTAAAAATGTAGATAAAGTATATTGTTTTTGTTGTATTGTTCAAATCTACTAACAACAAAGTGGATTAGCAAATGACAGATTTAGAAATTGGAAACATCTTAGTGAGAAACTCAAAGAATATGAGAATTACATTGAGCATATGACTAATATGAGAACCTGTAATGAATAAAGAGTAAGATTGAGCAAACATCAAACGGTTGATAAAGATTTGCAACAAGAAATTGCAAAGGAGAAAGAACGTTGGAAACAAGTTTTGATAAGAATAGTTTCTGTTATGAAACATCTTGCTAAATATAATTTAGCTTTTTGAGGATCCAATGAAAAACTTTACCAAGATGGTAATGGTAATTTTATAGAATTGATTAAGATGACTGCTAGATTTGATGTGATAATCCAATATTATTTCAGACGTATTCAGAATCATGAAATTCATCATCATTATCTTGATCACATAAGTCAAAATGAGTTGATTTCTCTGTTGACCTATAACGTTAGAATTTCTATCATATGGATCATTACAGAGGTGAATTACTTTTATATTATTCCTGATTGTACCCTAGATTTGAGTCATAAAAAACAAATGAGTTTGTTAATAAGATGTGTGAATATGTCAAATAAAAAAATAAAAATTGAGGAGTACTTTTTAGAGTTCTTAAAGATAGATAACACATTTGGATTAGGACTTTTCAATGAATTATTGAATGCATTTAATTTTCTTTATCTTAATTTTTATAATGTAAGGGGTCAAGGTTATGGCAATGATTTTAACATGAAGGGAAAACATCAAGGGGTTCAAAAGTATTTACTTGAAATAAATCCAAGAGCATTAAATATGTCATATGCTTGTCATAATCTTAATCTTACTCTTAGTAATATAACACATTCTTGTGTTAAAGTTGTTTCATTTTTTGGAGATGTGCAATGTATATATGCATTATTTTGAAGTTCTCCTAAAAGGTGGAAGGTTTTGCTTGATAATGTTCTAGGCTTAACTATGAAATCATTGTCTAACACTTGTTGGAAGAGTCGAATAAAGAGTGTTAAAACTATTAGATTTCAAGTTTCTCAAATAAGATTGACTTTGATGGAATTATCTAGATCTTGTGATAATGCCAAGTCAAAGAGTGAAGCAAAAAAGCTTGGTTAGTGTACTTGAGAGTTTTGAGTTTTACTTAGTATGGTTATTTGATATGATATTTTATTCGCTATTAACATGGTGAGTAAAAAGATGCAATCCAAATCTATGTACATTAATGTTACCATAAAGCAATTAGAAGGTGTGATGGTATTTTTTGAGAAATATAGAGATTAAGGGTTTAGCTCTTGTATAAATACTGCCAAAAGTCTTGCGCTTGAGATGAATATAGAGCCTACATTTCCAACTAGACGTTGTGATAGTAGGAAAAGATAATTTGATGAAATTAACCATAATGGAGAAATACAATCAGCTGAGGATTCTTTCAGAGTTAATTACTTTCTAGTTGTTATGGATACGATAATTACTTCGTTAAAAAATATATTTAAACAATTAACGACATTTGATAATATATTTGGATTCTTGTTTGAATCAAAGAAGTTGAGGTCATTGGATGATAAAGAATTAAAAGAATGTGACACTAAATTTAAGACGACTTTTTCTCATAATAATTTGTCAGATGTGTATTCAGATGATCTTTTTTCTGAATTAAAAATATTGCAAATGACTTTGTCAAATGAGTTGATGTCATCAGTTGAAATTTTAGAATTTGTTAAAGCTGCAGATTATTATTCAAATGTTTCAATTCCTTATTGAATTCTATTGACTATATCTGTGATTGTAGCATCAGCTAAGAGAAATATTTCAAAGTTAAAATTATTGAAAACCTACTTGAGATCATCACTGTCACAAAAAGGGTTGAATAGTTTAGTTATGTTACGTATTGAGAAGGATATATTGGATAATATTAATCTTGATAATATTATTAATAATTTTGCATCTAGAAATGTACAGAGAAATTGTTTTTCATAAATCATGATCTTCTGTGTATTTGTTAGTATAATTTTCTTAGTGTTTTGTAATCTAATATTGTTGTTTGATTGCTGTTATTGCTATTTTGTTGTTACTGTTACTATTTTTAGTTATGTTATTGTTAATGATATTTGTAAGATATTATTAGATGATATTATAATCATTTAATATTTGGTTGAGTATGTAGACTTATAAATTGAGTCATTTATGTTTCATACAAATATGTAAACTTTAAGTTTATATATTTGTATATTGTCGATTTATTTGAGCCGTCTTTTTTTAATTTCACCCAGAACCTATAAAACGATAAGAACGACACTGCTTTTGCTAATTCAACTTCAATGAACCTTAAATTGTTTGGTACATTAAGCCAAAAGTACCCATTGTGTTCTTCCATTTTTGTTTTTCGTTCTTCCATTTCTTTCCCATTTAAGATCATCATCCCCAAAGCTCAATAGAAGATTCCAACAAATAAAACAAAGAGAAAACTAAAAAACATCATTGTAAGACTCGTGGACATATTAAGCTCGGATTTTTGAATTTGACTAAATTAAAATAATTAAATTAATTTTAAATAGAATTAATTAATTTTTTATTATCAGTTAAATTTGAGAAAATTTTGTTAAATTTAAGGTTGAATTTAACCAAATTGGAACATTTAAACTTACAACTAAACTCGAGATTATTTTGTCACACCTACTTACATTAAAAACGCAATGGTGAAATTGACCTCCATTGAAGGAGGACATATTGGTAAATGCAAAATAGACAACTCAACCTGCACGCACGCACGCACTTCCAAAAGATTTGTTCTTTTATGTTTTAATTTTCTCGAAGGATTCTTCGTTGATCCCAAAAATATCTTTTTTAATCTTTCATTTGATCTCCAGATATTTTCATCGTCACTTCCTTCTATTCTTACCCTCTCGAGTACACTCCACACCTTCCTACTCGCTTCCAACGTAGTCTTAAGACATGTAATTTTCATGTTAGAAACGTGATCTTTTCATAGCCCGTTGAAGATGCTCACTTGCCCTCCTTAAAACTCTTCCAAATTTGTAATTATTTACAAAAAAAGAAAATTCACGTGAGAAAAGTCTTAAGTTTGTTGGATCAGATGCTAATAAGTCATGTTTTACTGAAGCTCTCTCTATATATACATACGTAACACTGAAACCACGGTTTTTCCTGAAAATCCGACAAAAAGCAGTAGAAAAGTTGTAAACAAAGCCCCACCACCTGTTTTTCGGTGACCCTTTTCCGGTGACATGGACCCCAACGTCACCAAGAGCCGAACGGAGGCGTGGACGAACGAGAAGCACCTTCGCTTCCTTAACTCCATGGAGGCTGCCTTCGTCCGTACAATGCTGGAGAGTAACAACAGATTTCTTCGTCTCGATCGTTACTTGCCGGACAGCTCTGAATCAACTATGGATTTGAAGTCACAAAGACGAAAGAAGCAACCTTGTTCAGGTATGAAAAAGTGGTGATGTGATCTTTAATGGCTCTTCTTCTTTTCATGGTGTATCTTCTTTTGTGTTGCATGCATTTTTTTTTTGGAACATCCTTTTGTTCGATCTTCGTCATGAATCTGTAAAGGGTCTTAAAGCAAAACTCGTGTTACCACCTGCTTCATCAAGATTGTTAATATACTATGATTGAAGAGTTCATGTTCTTGTTGGGCTTGCTGACGATTGCTGAGGGATGATTACAAGTTACAAACCTCTTAACATATTCCCTTTCTTGTTTATTTACTCTAATTTGGAAAAAAATGGCTGTGTTTGAACAAAGATTTGACACAAGAAAATGTCGAATATGCTTTTTGAAGATATTTTTGGTGGAGTAGATTCACTTTATGTAGAAAAAACACTTTTCTTGTCACTTTGATGATGATAAGAATAATATTTGTCGTTGGCTTTTGGTGTATTGGCAACAGAAATTGTTGGCACAAGAACCAGAATAATGGACGAAAGGACCGAGAAGAGAACAAGGAGAATATCATCTCAACTATACGATCCATCTGAAGATCAGGTTGGTAACTACGCTAGTCGATCACCATTATCGTCTGTTTTCAACTAGTTTTAACACATTAGACTGCCTCAAAATCAAAGGACTGTTCTTGATATTTTCTTAAAAGAAAACATCATAAATGTGAGTCTCAACGAGTATAATTCATCATTCTGGAACGTGGGTTCTTGATCTTTTGTAGATCTGAGTTTCATTTAATTTTGTTTGCATCAGGTGGTCCCTCAGACTGGGAACAGAACTGGTGATAGAGATGAAAGGGACTCTCCTAATGTAACAATTGCACCGGTGACACCTGTCAACTGAGAAAGATTCTTCGTTTGGTGCTTGCCTTCTTATGTTCTCTTTTTCCTTTTCTTGATTCACAGTAATCTGTAATGGTAACGCAGTAGTTGTAACAACTTATGGAAGAGATGATCAGTGTAGTTTGGCTTTAAAAGTAGATGACTTTTGTGGTTTAGAGAAGGTTTCATGGCCCGGAAATACCCCAGATGCTTGTCTATGATCTGCAGAGAAAAAGCTTCGAACTTTCGTTCTATCTTCTAACACTTCTTCGCAGGGGTTTACAATGGAAGAAAGTTCTTTCATTCTACAGTGTATTGACTGACTTTGTTGGAGTGCCTTGTACTTTGTGATATGACTTAATGGAAGATATTTAAGTCGGATCTTTTTGATAAATTAGGCAGATCTCTTTAGTTTAATTCAGAACTTTTATGGTAAAAAGTATCCAATTGAAGAGATAAAGAAGATGGAGACGGTGGAGGAGGAAAGAGAACCTTATCTTCTTAATTATTAAGTTGGTCGTTCAAGCTTTTTTCATAAAAGCAATGCGTGACAAATTGTTCTTAAGCTGTAAAATTTGACTCAGCATTGTGGAATTAGTGATAAAAGTTTTTTTAGTTAAATATCTTAAAAAGATCTTAATTATAAGAAGTTACTTCTAATCTATCCATTTTTATATTAATTCTTATTTGAGTTAGATAAATTTTTTACAGAAGGTAAAATTTTAGTTTCAAATTTTAATCAGTTATATGAGATCAATTTAAATTTATAATCTTACTTAAATTAAAAGAGTCCCTTGTCGAGTTAATTTATTGATAAAATTTGTAGTAATAATAATTAATACATGAGAATCACCTGTTTTCCGATCTCGTGGGGCCAAAGGGTCCCATTAATGTCTCTGAAATGATGGTTTTGGGTTGCTGCAGTCTCTCCAATTTGATGGAAGTACAGGCTTTTAAAACACGCCATCGATGTAGCAAGAGGAAGAGGAAGCTCTAAACTATGATTACTTTTCTGGTGAGGTGACAGGAAGAGCTATTAACTATGAATTCAATGTTCAAGTGGTGGATGGAGGTGTGATTGAAGCAGAGAATATACACATAAATGACCAACAAAATCAGTAATTAAAATATTAAATGAGTCTTAAATCCATTTCTTGGTGATGAACTGCTTAGAAGGGGACATGGTTCTCTGCCATCTATCTGTCTCTAATTTTCTCCGCTTTATTTTAACCATTTATTTATATTATCTCACATCAATTATGGTTAAAATACAATATGACAAGATTGAAATAAAATAGAACAAAATTGAGATAGAATAGAAGGGTCAAAAAAAAAAAAATGAAGTGTTTAGAAGAAATTGATTTTAAAGATGGTTCAAGTTTAGAAGTTAGCTTTTGAACGAGTTTTATAAAATATAATTAAGTAAAAATATTTTTATTAAGAAATTAAGACTTGTAATCTATTTTAATTTTGAAGAAAATAATTGGTTGAGAATAATATTTTAAAATTTATCATTGTCACTTAAATTGTATTGCTTAATTTTAAATCATCATTTAAATAAATTTCAAGTTATAATTTAACTTTTGATATTTTCCTTACATTTTTAAAAGTTATATTTAAATTTGTCAATTTCACTTCAATTGAAATTATTGTTTACCTTTAAACTATTGTTCAATACTTACATAAAATACAATAATTTTCTAATTAATTACGCATAAAATTTATTTCAAGCAAACAAGTATTATATCGTCTCATTTGTATATGAATTTATCAAAAACAGTCTCTTTATTATATAGAGATAAGACTTTATATTATCAAACCTTTCCAAATCTTATTTTATTGTGAGACTTCAAACTGAATGCGACAATAAAGAAGTCTTCTTAAACAATTTTAGTATATTAGAATATGTAATTATTTTTGTTTGCAAAATTTATAATTATAATTTAATTTTTTATATTTTTGCTTGAGAGCTTTTATTCTGTATAGTCATTTTCTTCTATTGGAACAAACAGAAAATAGGACACGTGACACTGAGTTCCCACCCCGAGGTGACGGGAGACAAGGAAAATTGAATTATGGAAAAAAAAAACCCAACGTTTGAACCTTTCTCTGTCGAAACGAACATTTTCATATCTCTCCGAATCCTTCAGACACCCTTTAACCTAGAACAAACGATGTTACATGTTTTTCAAGAGTACAAGAATTTTTTACTCGAAGCCTCACTTGCTGTCTCACTCACTCTCTTCGTCGTTTTTCTCCAGATCCCATTTTTGGTCCTTGGTGGACTCCATACCTACATACACCCAGATAGTTATGGCCAGCAAAATGGTGCCAAAGCGGCCATTAGAAGACCTTCAAGCTCCAATTCAGGGTCTGGGATCGAGGGGTATCAGTATTTGTCGTCAAAGACTGGTCTTGAAGTGAAAAAGAGATCTAAATCCAAGGAAAAGTTTGAATTCGATGAAAGCAATGCCCAGATCTTTAGGCTAAAGCTCGACGAGGGTCATCTTCAGTCCCGGATTTATTTCAGTGATTATAGGTATTCGTTCATTTGTTCATTGGTGGCTCTTTCTGGATTATTACTTTCCAAGTACTTGGGTGTAGTTGAACATAGTGGTGTTTTGGCAAATGGAACTTTGATTCCTGTAATCTTGGGATTTGCTAGCTTAGGGAAAGTATTGGTGTCCTTAGCTAGAACTTTTCTAGAGAAATCTGCCTCAAAGAGGTCGGAGAGGCAGTTAAGTGCGGTTGCTGGTGTTTTAGGATTCGGTTTTGGGCTTATGATCTGTTCTGGAATTGGCAAATCCATATTCGATTTTGATTTGGTTTCAGTTGATGGATTTGGGAGAGTTTGTGTTGCTCTGTTGATGGGTTGCCTTGCTTTGTTTCTATATATTCCTGCAGCTAAGAGCGCTCGATCCTTTTGGTTAGGAACAGACCAGATTCGATCCAATCTAGAGATAATTTCTTGTGGATGGTTTGGCAGAATCATGCTATATGCCAACTTTGTTTTGGTCTTCTTCACTGCTTTGCTCTGGATTAATCCATTAGCTGAATTGCTTGATAACACGAACACTGATCATACCAGGGTAACAGAAATGGATGGTACTTTTGGATCTGCAAAATTAGTTGGTAATGTTGGTTTTGCGCCATTAGAGTTCATTAGGCTTAGGCATTGGTTGTTACTGCTTTCAGGACTGTTCCAAATTTTGACGTTAAGAGCAAACTTGCAAATGTACTTAAACGAAGCTGTGTTATCCTGGTATCAGCATTTGCATGCAAGCAAGATCCCGGATTTGGATTTTAGTAGAGCCAAGGTTTTTCTTCACAATCACTGCTTATGTCTTGTAGCTTTACAGTTCTTTGCACCGCCGATTTTGGTACTTCTCTTCCTTGGCTTATCCCAGATTGATGATAACGCATTTGGGAAATCACTGGCATGCATTGCTCTTCTCAAAGGAATAGCCTTGTTTATGGCTTGGTGGATTGTATTTATATGGGCAGTTTTCACTTCAATGAACCTTTTCTTGTACCGTCGTGGTATTTTGTATGTTTCTTGAGGGCTTTGGTTTTTGTTGAAGGCCGTAAGACCTGGACTTTAAAGTTTTGCTTAATTACGAGGAAGGCTTTTCTTTTCTTGTCATAGCAAACTCTTAATGTCCGAGTTGATTCAAATGAATTGCTTGGAGAAACAAGAAACTTGTTTTAGTTGTTAGTTGTTAGTTGTTTTCCTCCCATGTATAGTCAATCACAAATGTAACAGCTGCATAAGAGTTTGAATAGTTCATAAGATGCCATATTTTCCTTTCAAGATTGTGTTGGGTGCTTCTGTTTGCAAAACGCTGCTCTTAATGCTCTAAGTAGGGTATTGAACTCCAATGGCTGTTGTGACATCATGAATGCATCTTGATCAACGTGATGGTTAGTGCAGGTTTTTCTTTCTACATACAAGTAAAACGAAATGCCTTGTGTATTATAACATAATCGGTGCTGTTTTTACTTCTTACTCAATTGCCGCTTCAACAAATTAGTGTTGATTAGAACTTTGTCAACTTGTGACATTGTTGTTAGTCTCTACAAATACATGATATACAAGAACTGAGTGATCTATCAGAACTAAGATTTGCGTGCTGTATAGAGCTTGATGATTGTCAATATACGTGACATGCATTTAGGGATGGCAAGCCTGATCCGCCTTGACTGTTTCGAGTCCCGTTACTCCCGATGAATTCAAATCCAATAATTTAATAAAAAAATATATCAGTTCATCTCTTTGTTTTCTGTAATGTAACATCTTCGAGAACACTTCACCATAATGTAACATCTTCGAGAACACTTAATGCAGGATGTAAGTTCAATCTTTGTCTCCTGGTTTAATAAACGCTATCCATTTCATATTACCATATATGATCATCACGATATAATCATCAGGATAGAGTTCAGGTTCTTTTGATAAAATACCTTTATAGATTACTCATAATTAAAGGGTTCTCCGCCGACGAATTCGTAGTAGTTCCAATTATTATCAACGTGTTCATCTTCTCCTTCCTCTTCATTCTCACTATATCATCTTTTTCTTCTTCTGCATTTACATCTTCCACATTATTTTCACCTACATCTGCATCATTATCATCATCTTCTTCATCTTCGATTGCAGATTTTTGAAAGAGGTCACTACAAGAGCTAAGGAACTACTATAACTCATATATACCAATATATGTGGTTCAACTTCACCATGCTCCTTTGGTAAAAATAGATACTTCCTCCTCTTTATTAATGATTTTGTAAGAAGGACATAAGTATATTTATTGAAGGAGAAATTAAAGGCAAACAAGAAAGAACCATTGGCATAACGTACCACAAATCTCCAACCTGAAGGACCGGGACATCCAAGCGATGAGCCATTTGTGTTAAGAACAATGTCAAAATCATCCGGGTGGAAGACGAACTCTCTTTCCAGAGAATGGATTCAACAAAGAGATTACTCTTGATTTGCATATTAACACGGTATTAGAGCCTCCTTTGTAACAAAAGGAGTCGAAATTTTGGTAAAAAATTTTGTTAATATGTTAGAGTATCCCATATTAATAGTTAACTCTTATTGCTAACACACTCTTTAATCTTTTCATGTTTAGTCAATATGGAATACTCTTTACACATTTGAATAGTTAACTCTTATTACTTATAAACCCTTTAATATTTTCATGTCTAAGCAATATGAGACACTCTAATAAATTCAAAGTGATTGATTGCACTTGATAATTTCAACCAAAATACAGGAAAGGAGTTTCATTCTTACTGGTTCCAGATGGTGAAGGCAAAAGAAGATTGACTCGCGGTATCGACCAAAAGGAATATGAATACCTATTGACAACTCAAGAGGAATCTCTTTGTTGAATCAAATCTCTTGAGAAACAATCTGTCTTCCACCCTTCAAACCATTCATTGGCGAACCAAGAGTCTTTCAAGTTAAAGATGCTTCATATTTTCGGTAGGGTTGTTTTATTGATTTAGAAGCGAATAGGGAAGTCGATGATGATAATGTTGAAACACGACAAACTTGGAGTTGAAACAAAATAGAAGAAAAGAAAACAACTGATTGAGATTTCAGCATGTTTTTATTTACAGAAGCTGCAGAATTTATATAAGAAAAGATAACAAACTTCTCTAACTTGCAGCTATTTCAAATTCAAAAAGTGGATAAAACTAAATAAGAAAAATCTGGAACAAACAGCTACATGATCCAGAAAGTTTAGCAACTAAACTTGACCAAGTCTATAGCTTAAACAAGATAAATAATAAACTATAAACAAAGGTAAAACAGTAAAAAATAAGTTATAAATAAAAAATGCCAATTGTTTAACACTCCTCTTTGACATTTTGGTGACAAACACAGATTCTTTATCTCAGGTCTTCAAACCTTTCTTTTGGCAGTGCCTTTGTGAAAATGTCAACTAGCTAGTTTTTAGATGAACAGTAGTAACACTTCATTGGATCGTTGAACTTCTCTAATAAAATGAAACTTGATCTTGATATATTTAGTTCGACCATAAAACACTAGATTTTTTGAAATTGAAACTGCTGAACTATTGTCACACATAATCTTGGTAGCTTCAGCTTGTTCATCCCCCAAATCCTTCAGCAACTTTCTTCACCAGATGGCCTAGCTCACAGCAGAGGCAGTAGCAATATACTCTGTTTCTGCTGTTGATTGAGCAGTTGTTTTTTGTTTCCTTGAACTCCAACTGAAATAACTTGTGCCCACAGAAAATAAATATCCAGAAGTGCTTTTGGAATCATCAATAATGTGCCCAAAGAAAATAAATATAAATAGTAAGAGTTAACTATTAATATAGGATACTCTAAAACATAATGCAGGAGCAAAATTTTTTAGAGTAAGAAAAAAAAATCTCCAAAATATAGGATACTCTAAAACTCCTTTTGTTACAAAGGAGGCTCTGTAAAAATAGAGAATGACAGAAGAAGTTTGTACATCAGTGTACTTAAAAAGAGATGTACATGCTCCTGTTTATACATTGTAAATTTCTCTAAGTAATGCAACAAATCAACATAATAAAATATATCATTAATGGAAAAAAAAAGGCTAATTTACGGGGATTTGGTTGACTAAGAGATATTGTGTGATATACGTTAATAGTTATTGGTTCCAGATGGTGAAGGCAAAAGAGGATTGATTCGAGTTACCGACCAACAGGAATATGAATACCGACTGTCTGTAACTAATAATAGAAGAGTTTGTGGTTGTTTACTATTGACAACTCAAGAGTAATCTCTTTGTTGAATCAAATCTCTTTAGAAAACAATTTGTCTTCCACCCATCAAACCATTCATTGGCGAACCAAGAGTCTTTCAAGTTTAAGATGCTTCATATTTTTGGTAGGGTGGTTTTATTGATTTAGAAGCGAGTAGGGAAGTTGATGATGATGATGATGATGAGGTCAGGGAAAATAATGTCAAAGACGTGATTAATGCTGACAAAGACTATATTGATAATAATGGAGATTGGTTCTGCCAGGTTTTGGCTGAACGGTGCGTTTCTATTGAAGTCCATCGTCTTCTACCTTCTGAGATGAATACCGCGCGAAGATACCTGCAAAACAGCGAAGGCACGTCGGGGGTTGTGTCCCGATTAGCCCCTCCGACGCTCAAGTTAGTTTTCTGGTGAGGGTGAGGTTGCTGAATGCAGAGAAGAGGCTAGGTTATTATGATTGCGTACCTCTGTGATGGGAGAATAATACCTTATATATGGTTTTCGGCTAGGTTTCAACTCTTTATTTCTCTTTACGTACTTACATGGGAGACGTTCCTCTACTGTTGGGCCATGGATGTGTAGATCAGGCCCAAATTAACCTATGGGGCGAAACTGACCGATCGGCCTGCGTTATTGGACTCGGGCCCAAATGTAGCCGACCCGACCAGAGATTATTACGAGATCGTTAGAAGAGAACCATTGTTTTTATGAGTATACTATATATATAAGTATTTTATTGAAAGAAAACCCTCGACTTTATTCTGATGATTACGTTGTGATGATAGTAATATGAAAAGGTTAGTTTTTATTAAATCAGGAGACCGAAGATTGGACTTACTTACATGCTGCATTTTGTATTCTTAAAGATGTTCATTATTACAAACAACAACAAGAAGTATAAATTCCGCTAAGACACGAAATTTAAGAACGTTTAATAATATGTAATTTTATTTCAAGCTAGTAGCAATGTTGTTTTCAAATAACCCACATAAAGCAGAATAAAGATTTTCATTGTTAAAATGTTTATTATATATCTCATTATTTAATTTTGGCATATTTTATTATTAGATCTTTAAGATAATGATTAAAAATCTAAATTAAGATGAGGTGTAATCAAGTAATACTTCTTATTTGAATTTTGGATAAGGGTTTAAGTGACAAAGAAGTTTATCTTTAATGGAAGTGTGCGTGGATCACGCCAGTGAATTGAAGGACATTGTGAGATTGTTGCAAAATGTGTTGTGTGCGTGCGTGACTCTAAGCCTGGATTTCTTACGTGCATGACTCCAAGTATAAACTCCTTGCATGTGTGACCTTGTCTTTGCCAAATTTTGGGTTGATCGTAGGTGTGTAAAGTGGGGCTATGGTCTGATTGTTTTGGTGATAAAACAAAGTGCATAAAAGCACTAACGTGGTCATCTCTATGTTGATATAATTCTATCTCGGGCTGAGAAGTTTGTTGATTGATGTCTTTGTGGATGCAACATCTTAGTGTGTTCACGACTGGGAGTTGATTTTTTGTTGTGTGGCTCACTGGGTTGTTCTGCATATTGTGTGTATTTTCTGCAAAGATTAATCATGGCGTGGGCTCTGTTGGATTTTATGTAAAGGCTTGTCTGCATGGTCTGTCTTACTTGATGTCTTCTTGCTGTAACTATGAGTTAATACTACTATTTGCATGAATCAGCTCATGGTGTATAGTAACAACTTTCAGATCTATTTCAATGGAGCTGAACCTATCAAGAAGTTTTTCTTTTCTTTCTTAAGTGTTTTCATTTATGTTAAATTTTGTTTAATCACTTGAGTTATTCATTCATTGTTTTTATTAACAAGTTGTTAAGAAAATTCTCTGTTGAGGTTATTACGAGACAGTTGTACTATTGGTTATGAATTATTTTCATAGGTATCCAGGACAATGATAATGTCAAGGGTTGAGTAGTTTCGACTCAGTAAAATCTTATATAAAATTATTATCGTTAGTGAAAGAATTAAGCTAAGTGAGAGCCTCACAGACGTAAGGAAGGTGTGTTGAACTGTATTAACAAATTTAAATGTTAATTTACATTTGTGCATTTAATTTTTTATTTTTGATTGTGCTAGAAATGACTACAACAAAATCTGAAAGTTTGCGAACCTATTACAACCTATTATTTTTCATTCATTATTATCGGGGAAAATTCTTAGCTTGGAGACCACTGGGTGAACTTTGGTCCTGTGATGTTAATTCCTCCCCTCCACAAGTTATTAGAATTGCTCCTAATTTTAGAATATTTCATGCTCTTACCAAGTGTTTATTTGGCGCAATCCCCAAGCGGAGAAATAGTTACGATTATTGTAACCTTACCTGGTGAAGTTTGGATGACCACTGATTGTGTAGTGTTCAAGCTTAAGAACTCGAACTGGGTTGGGACAACAAATCTTGATGTTGCTTCGTTCTTTTCAGGAGACAATTAGTGTGCATCTGTTTTGACTTTAGATCTTCCAAGATTGCTTAACTTGCGTCCATTGACAGTCCA
Source organism: Erythroxylum carthagenense (assembly GCA_026413575.1). NCBI lineage: Eukaryota > Viridiplantae > Streptophyta > Magnoliopsida > Malpighiales > Erythroxylaceae > Erythroxylum > Erythroxylum carthagenense. Next base: position 61,414,043 of record JANZLD010000007.1, on the reverse strand, counting down.
TTAGGTTCGGCTTATCCAAACCCAATCAGGTTTAGACTCCAGCCCTGCTTCGGTCCTCACCTGGTTCAACCCAAATCCGTTACCATTCCTACGTCAGGCAACCCTTTAAAGGGACTAAATAGCAGAGGTGCTCAACATACCTTTTAGTGAACCTTCTGTGGATCCTAGCCCCTGCAGGACTGAATGATCAAGAGCTTTCTAAATCTTTCAAAATCAAGGAAAAACTGTATATATATGGGAAATAGGTATTTATATTAGAAGGATGGAACTATTGCACGGTTAACATTGTTTGCGGTTAGTTTTAAAGGGTTTATTACAACGACAAACTTTAACATGGTCAGGTCACAGGAATGATCTAAAGCTGGTCTTCTTTGATCCCTTTAAGGAACTTGAGTGCTTGCAACATGGTAGGCCTGTTTGCGGGATTGTCAGACAGGCAAATGGCGGCTATCTGAAGCACTTGAAGCATTGCCTGTTTCGATTTGTTGGTCAGAACTGCGGGGTCAAGAACATCCACACCCTGCCCTTTCTTGATCTTCTGGAACACCCAACCCACCAAGTTTCCACCTTCCACCTCTTTGAAATCAGGCCCTGTTGGTTCCTTTCCTGTCACCAATTCAAGCAGGATCACACCAAAGCTGTAAACATCTCCTCTAGTGGTAGACCTACCGCTTTGGCCGTACTCCGGGGGAATGTAGCCGAGCGTTCCGGCAATGTCAGTGCTGACGTGGGTCTCACAAGCACTGATTAACCTGGCAAGTCCAAAATCAGACACTTTGGCCTCAAAATCTTCGTTAAGCAGGATATTGCTGGCCTTGATGTCCCTGTGAATTATGTGAGGAATGAAGCCGTGGTGAAGAAATGCTAACCCGCGAGCAGCACCGGTTGCGATTCGCAAGCGTTTGTTCCAATCGAGGACTTCAAGGGTGCCACTCCGATTTCTTAGCCAAAGATCTAAGCTTCCATTCACCATATACTCATAAACCAGTAGCTTTTCTACACCAAAGGAGCAGTATCCCAACAATGGCACAAGGTTCTGGTGCTTTACCTTGCCCAGAGTCTCCATTTCAGCAACAAATTCTCGGTCACCTTGAGTTTTGGCTTGGCTTAATTTCTTCACTGCAACTGTTTTTCCATCTCGAAGGACAGCCTTGAATACTGTACCGAAACCACCATCTCCAATGATGTTTGTCTTGCAAAAGTCATTGGTGGCTTCAAGAATATCTCCCAAAGTTATCTTCAGGAGAGGCTGCTCAAACATTGCCAAATTGATGCTCAGTGGTTCCTTGGATCTGCTGCTACTTAAGAAGCACAGATTTTGATCAACAAAACTATTCAATTTGCTCTCATCTTCAAGATCACCACCCTTGCTGCCTCTAGCAACCCATCTTCTGAAGGCAAAGACTGCACTGAGAATGATAATCATGCATCCAACCGCAATCCCAGCAAGTCCCCAAACATTTATCAGAGACGATTTGTCGAAACTCTTCATCTGGCAATCCGAACCCATAGACCTTCCACATAGATCTCTGTTTCCTGCTAGCGAAATTATTGACATGTTTTGGCAAATGCCACTTCTGGGTACAGGGCCTTCCAAGTTGTTTCCTGATAAATCCAGATAAAACAGGTTACTTAGATTACATATATTATCTGGAATCTGCCCAGATAACTTGTTTCCAGAGACGTCAAAGTATTCCAGCTGCATCATATTTGCAATCTCCTGTGGGATTTCTCCTGTAAACCTGTTTCCATGAAGATCCAAGTATGTCAAGAATGAAAGGTTGCCCAATGAATTTGGCAAGGTCCCAACAAAGACATTGTTGCTCAAATTCATAGTTTGAATCCTCCATGACATGGAATTGGATAGCAGCTGATCCAGAGGGCCATGAAGCTTGTTCACTTGGGCATAAAGCCCCACCAGATTTAACATTTGCGTCAAAGAGGAGGGAAGTTCCCCATTCAACTCGTTACGACTTAAATCCAAGTGCGTAAGCTCTTTCAAGTCACCAAAAGTAAGGGGAACCGATCCATATAGCTTATTACCAGTCAAATTCAACTTGGCCAAACGACTCAAACCTCCTAAGCTTTCAGGGATGGTCCCAGTAAGCTGATTATAACCCAAATACAGGCCCTGAAGCGTAGAAGCCTGACCGAACTCTGGAGGAATAGAACCTGTTAACATATTTCCAGACAAATCCAAAGTTGTCAGATTTGGTAACCTTGAAAGTGAACCTGGGAGTCTACCAGAAAGCATGTTACTATGTAGCAAAAGATCCACCACCAGAACCATGTTCCCCAATTCCTCAGGAACTGGACCAGACAACATGTTATGGGACAAGTCGAACACTCCCCGATGTTGAGCATAACTCGAATCAGGTATATTTGCCTCATGAAAATACAAAGATGACTTATCAGGAATGGTCCCAGATAACTTATTGTGAGAAAGAACCAGACACTGTAATTGAGGCAAATCTGTAAGCTTCTCAGGAATTGACCCAGTAAGCTGATTATTTCCCAAGTTCAATGTGCTTAGAGAGACACAATCTCCAAGTTCAATGGGAATATCCCCTTCAATTAAATTAGAGCTCAGATCAAGAACAGAAAGTGCAGTTAGATTCCCAATCTCCCGAGGTATGTTGCCATTCAACAGATTGTTACTCAGCAACAATCTCTCCAACTGAACCGCAGCACCAATCCCGACAGGTAGAGGACCCTCCAAAAGATTATGTTCAGCAGAGAATTCCATCAAGTTACTGGTGTTCCAAAGAATCGCAGGTATTCTACCCGTGAAATTGTTGAAATCAAGGTCCAGAACCATCAAGGGAAGCTCTGATAAGTACACTGGTATAGACCCGTTAATCCGATTACTGTCCAAAACCAACTGGGATAAATTAGTACACTTCGAGAACACATTGTTGATAGTACCCGATAAGAAATTGTCACTAAGATCAATCTCCGAAAGCGACACTGCATTACAGAGCTCTCTAGGTATCTCACCAGTTAACATATTGCTGCTCAGAAAGATATGCTTCAGTGATGAACAATTTCCAATTTCAGGCGGTATCTTCCCAGAGAACTTGTTACCTGTCAGCAAAAGAGAGTCCATTTCTCTCCATTCACCAAGCCAAGAAGGCAATGGACCGGAAAGCTGATTCTTTTCAACAGAAAATGACATTAAATGCAACCTCGAGAGCTCATCTGGCAGAGGTCCAATAAGAGAATTAAAGGACAACATCAGAGTCTTCAAATTCTTGCAGTTTCCAAGTTCAGCAGGAATAGGCCCATTAAGCTCAGAGTAGACGAGGTTCAGTATACTTAAATTCTGCAACTCCCCTAAACACTCTGGTATAGAACACTTCAAAGGGTTATAAGAAAGGTCGAGTTTGTTAAGTGATTTCAAGTTTGATATTGCTCTAGGAATTGGGCCTGTTAATGAACAGGAAGGTGCAAAGAAGTTCTGGAGGCGTGAAAGGTAGCCAATTTCCGGTGGTATCTGACCGGAAAATGAGTTCGTGCCGATGTAAAGATCTGTCAGGTTTGTGAGATTGCCTATTTCAGGGGGTATTGCACCAGACAAGGAGTTGTTTGAAAGGTCTAGAGATGCTAAAGCATGAAGATTGTTCAACAAACTCAGAGGCACTGAACCAGACAAATGGTTACTACTCATATCCAAATACTGCAACCGAGTTAGTTCCCCGAGTTCACTCGGTATAATCCCAGATAGTCCATTGCCAGAGAGGTCTAAAGTGTTGAGCTTGGTTAACTTTCCAAGCTCAGGAGGAACATTTCCGGTGAAAGAATTAGGCCCAAGTTTGAGAGTCTGAAGCTGGGTCAACTCACCTATTTGACTCGGAATTTCTCCAGACAACTGATTCTCTCCAAGACACAGCTGTTCTAAGCGTTTTAAACGGCCAATTTGCGGAGACACTTCACCGTAGAGCATATTCGAAGACGCGTCCAGAACTTTGAGACTAGAAAGCGAGAAGAGCGAAGCAGGGACGGGACCTTTGAGCAATTTGCTTGTTATAACGAGTTCGGTAACTCGGCCTAGCTCGCAAGCAACTCCATCCCAGTTGCAGTGAGGTGTTGATATGTTCCATGAAGCAAGTTCTCTCGGGTTTTTAAGGCTAGCTTTGAATGATACAAGGATTTTCCTTTCCGGGTTTTGCTCGTCGTCTGAGAAAATGGACGCATAACACAAAACGAAGGCTTGCACTAGCAGAAACAGGACAAGAAGCAGAAACTTAAACACCATAGCCATTACTTACAGAGATAAAAAGATAAAAAAAGAAGAGACCTTTAAGAAAGATCTAAGCTCGAACAAACCAGAAAAGCAAAACCCATTAAAGAAAAACGGAGTTAAAGCTAAAAATGGCGGTGGAGAGAAGATTGAGCGCCAGCCATTATCAATCAAGGAAGGACGATTAAGAGTGAAGAAAGTGTGGCGCTTGCCAAAAAGAACCTCATGTGTCAGAGAGCGGCACGCAACTCACGTGACCTGCGCTTTTGTAACGGCAATTCAGTTTTTGTTTCGCATTATGAACTCCTTCAAGTCTTAGAAATTTTCATTTAAGGACCTAATCTTTTAGGCCTGGTACATTTCACTACCAACCCTGAACTGTGACCGTGTGACGCCTATAACAGTGTAAAAAAGTGTACTAAGTCCCCAAATTGCTTCTGAGAATCCGGCCTTTGTCCCTTCCTTATCCTTTCCTTTTCATCTTTTGCTTTTGTTTTGTGTGTGTTGTGTTTTGTATTTTATTAATTATTACAAGTTAAAGTTCTTATTGGCACTATGTATGATTATGGTTGATTGCTTAAAAGAAAAGAGACACCAGCAGCCACCTAGTCTACATGATTTATATATATAATATCCTAGTTTTTGTTGGATTAATACTAAACTCCGAAGACCTCAGCCTAAGAGCCTTAGAGAAGATAAATCTATAACTTTAAGGTCTCTCAGATTCTTACGTAACATATACATTTTTGTGCATAAAAAATCGTTACATACTTAATTGGTTAGCTTATTGTTTGATCGTTAGTCCTATTTAGTATCAGGTTTCTTAGTAACTCCAATTCTTACACTATCATTGAAAGCGAGACATTCATAATTGATCCGACTAAGGGACATATCTAGAGGACTAGAGGATAATTAATAGAGAAAATTTCCTTCTTCTATCCTTTTTGGTGACTTAAACTCGAGATCTTCTGTAAAGGAGAACCTTGAATGAGGAATTGAAACTCCGACAACCAGTAGCAAGTTCTTGCAATTTATGAGATCAAATTGTTAAGCCATGTTATAGGGAATAATGTAGTACTAAATAGTCACTGTGTAAGGACTTCATGTACTAAGATTCTTTCTTAATCTTAATTAAAGTTTGAGACTTTTGACTTAAATAACTAATGTACTGTCTTGTTTTTCCTTTTGTGTTAATTTCTTGTTTTGATTGAGGAATATGTCAGGATTATAAGAAATTTTTACTTTTCTTTACTTTAACGGTTTAATTGATAGATTTAAAAATATTACATAAAATAAATTTTTGATATAATTAAACATGATTGGTCTATCAAATTAATGATTAAAAATATAATTTTTAAGTTATTCGTATGCACTTAAATTTAAAAGATAATAGTGACTTTTCTAATCAATCTTGAACAACCAAGCAAATGAAATCTTTATTTAAAAAAGCAAAACAACAACTTTATCATTAAGTGACAAACTCTTCCATTAGACTTTCACTATATTAAAAAAAAAAAGATGATTATACTAAAGAAGCTATAATCATGCTCCAAAGGACCTACAAGTGGGTATGACAACTCAAAAATTAATTCTTAAGTTTAAACTTGATTTGGAATCTAATTAGATATGAGGCATATAGTCCAAACTTTAAACCTGATTAGACTTTTTTGGTTTAAAGCTCAAAATTTCTTAAATCCTTTGAATTTTTTATTAGTTCAAATTAAACAATCTAAGCTCGAACTTCACCAAAACTAAGTCAGACTGAGTTTGGAACTAATTGTCAAACTTACCTACAAGAGTGTCTATGTTAACACAAACAAAACCAATAAGATTCTTATTAAGAAATACAATACCATGAAACATTACCCTTCCATTTAGTTTGTAATTTTGATAAATTTTCAAATTATTTAAATTTTAACTAAATTAAAATTTAGGTTAAGTGGGGACGGAGTCAATCTTCATCACTAAACTTAGTGGCTCTTGGAACCAATAACATCTATGAATTCACTTTTCCCAAAGATTATATGATCATTAGCCATATAGTTACTCCATCAAGTTCCAACACAAAGGAGTAAAGGACCCACAAAATCTGAAACTTTGGCGGGTCTTCACATGGACCACTCTAAGCTCAAGTGGTCCTAAAATGCTTGAGGACAAGGTCCCACAAAGGGGCTTGGACCTGCTGTACGACACCAGAATCAGAAACAAGAGACAAAGGTACATAAACCCATGAACTGACTAAGCAGCCCCTGAAAGGAAGAAACTAGGAGTTGGCGCTAAGCATTAAAAGCAGAGTACTTCCAAGCTGAGAGCTTGAGAGAGATTGATTGCTGGTTGTGGGCTGTTTTTGCCATTGCCAAAGCAATTACTTATGTTGATATTGACTTGCTTAAAAAAAAGAGATGTGAATTTGATGAGACATGGAGTTGGTATGGTATGGTGTGGTTTAAACCCGGTTGAATACCTGTGGCCATGACCTGTCTCTTCACAGGAAGCAAACCAAGGATGGGAATTTCTGATACTGTGCCACCTGCTCTGCATTGATTGATGTTGAACATATTCTCTCTTATGTTGCTTTAGTTTCTCTTCTCCCTTTTATTTACTCACCCACCAACCTTTTCACTTGCTTTCAATCTGTAAGGAACAATGGCAGCTTCAGTTGGATTCGTTCCAAAATTATCTGATTAGACATAATTTAATAAATCTTAGACAGAATTCAAAAAACTACGAATAATAGTATTGAAATTTGAGTTAGAAACCATCCAGTAAGAGAGCAGCTCCTCCTGTTGATAAACTAGTGATGATGATATGTCTACAAATGTATTGGGATTTTAAAAAACAGAGGAGAGATTAATCCTGTTTCTCTTAATTTATGATATTGGTACTTGTTCTTAAGCTTTTTTTGCCAAATAGGACAGTTTGATTTGTCCTGTTTTGACACACACTTGGCTTTGCCAGAAACTTGAGTAAAAATAGTTGCCTTATGATTACTTTCTGCTGAAACCAAGCAGAGTAGGTTTCAGTTCCCATGTGCTCCGTAAAAAGGCTGATCCTCCGGCAGGTCAAGATTACTTTTTTCTTCAACCAATGATGATGATTATAAGGAAGAATTAAGTGGGGTACTCGTGTACGGGGCTTTTAAATTTTGAAGTTACAGAGATATTGGCTGATGACTAACTTAAGTGTGATAGTGTCTTCTTATAATTAAAACATTCTTAAGATATTTTATGAGTAACTAAAAAATAAATAAAGAAGAATTATAACTACGATGATTAATTAAGAGGAAGAAATAATTATTCTTAGGTTAGTTTGTAAAAAATGTTTAAAAATAAAATTTTATTATATTTTTAATTAATTTTATTGTAATTTAACTAATTATAATATATTAGCTAATTAAAATATTCTATTTAAGTAATTATAATATTTAATTAATTACAATATTTTAATTAACTATATTGTAATTAATTAATTAATTAATTATAATTAATTAATTTTATTTTATTTTATTATAATGTAATGTAATTAATTAATAATATTTTAATTAATTATAATGTAGTTTATTATATTTAATTAATTAATATTAAAAATATTTTTTAAAAAAAGCCATTACTAAATAACGAATTTTATTCATCTACTAAATGAAAGGTATAGAATATTTCTCAAAAGTAGAATATCAAATTATTGCCCCTATAATGATGATCAATAACTAACCACTTACTTTTCATTCCTTACCTGTTAACTTCTTATTAAGTTCGTCAACGAAGCAGTCCCTCACCATTAAATGAATGATACATATATAACATAGTTCTAAAATCAATAATTATTATAAATAAATAAAAAACAGAAGAAGAAGAAAGCTACCAATAGCTATGGCATGAAATCCTCCACTTTGATTAGCCTATTTTAACCTTGTTTTCACCATAATACGACATCATTTTATGTGCATTTAGACATAAAATGTCATCTTATTTGGACAAAATATATGGTTGGAACAACCTAATAAGAACAGATAATCTAAACTCAATAATTATGGAGTTTAGTCCCTGTTTTCATCATATGTGCCCTTAAAGCAAATCAGATGTGTGGACTGATTAGTGACCTATGTTGAACATTTTGTCGAAGGCATCTTTTATTTTAAATTTTTACCCATTAAATGTCATGTACTCCTTTTAGATGATATATCAGAAATTAATTTCTCTAGACTTGTAATGTAATCAATTTTATTTCCTCATAATAATAATAAAAAAAGCAAATCAACTTATGTAATAAACTTAAACCTTTACTTAATTTTATAATATAATGTTAGCTTAAAATTTTAAAATAACATTAAAATTAAAAAACTTTTTTACAAAAAATAGCTCAACTTTAAATTTTATATTAATGTAAATGAAGTGGCGAGACATATTAAATTGGAATTTGTATATCGTAAATGTCATATATTATATTTATATTACAACTAAAATTTATTATTTAATAAATTAAAAATATTAAAACTTAAAATAATTAAACATCTTTTTATTCGTTTAACTTTATAATTGTTTTTATAGTATTTGATTTTTTAATTTGTCAAATAATAAATTTTATAGTAGCATAAATATAATACGTATCATTCATGTAATATAAATACTAATACGATGTAATTTACTTCGTCAAAGACTTAATAAAGATTATTTTTGCTAAAATTTAAAAATTAAAATATTTTAACACCAAATTTTAAAATTTGGACTAATAATCTAAAATTAATATTTTTTAATAATTAACTCTTTTTTAAATGCGCATTGAACAAATTATAAAACGAAATGATAATCCAATAACCAGTTTCACGATTGCATGAAAGTTGTATGCAGCTTATGTGAGTCAGAATGCACTGAAGCATTTCTTAACAGAGAAGACGAAGCCGTAACTTTTAAGTGGTGGCATTTTTGGGATTGGGAAGAGATGCGTACACTCTTAGAACATTCAAAAGGGAAAATCAGAAAAAACACAAAAGAAAAAGATATTTTCAGATTGAGAAACTGTGAAAGATAAGAGAAGTTTAAAATGGGTTGCTTTTGGAACAAGGATTAAATGCTCCAAATGGGAAGATAAAGAGTACTCTGTGTGTGAAGTGACCTTGCGTGACCAAAAGCAAGCAGGTGAACAGTGAAGAGCAGCTATATTTAATCTCCTTCTGCAAATTTTGGTTGCTTTTGTAATAAGTGTGGGGTGCTGGTCACTCTACTGCAAAACTCCAGGTTCAACCTCAGCTTGATTGAGTTTGGCACTAGGTCTTTGTGTTAGAATTCACAATGGATACGTAGCCCTGTACGAGAAAAAAAGTTAGACTATATATAAATCTAAGTGAGGTTTCATTTTAAAGCTAATTAGTGATATGTGGAGTAATTCACTAACTTATCTGTTAGTATTCTTTTCTCTTTTTCTATTGTAAGACAAACTCCTATTTTTTATATTTTAACACGTGACATTAGCTATCATTTTGAAGTGTTAACGACTAACATAAGAGCTATTTACTTTGATACCATGTTAGAATTTACAATAGACCCATATAAGAAGAAAAGTTAGACTACATATAAATCTAAACGAGGTTCTATCCTAAAAAGACATAATTTTATGTCTGTTTATATTTAAAATAATGTCATTTTTGGGTAAAACAAGGCTGGAATAAGATGTTTGGACCAGAGGATCTGAGCCTTTTAATTTTAGGATAACCTTGCTTGAGTTTGATAATTTTAGACCAGATCAGACAAAGTTTATGAAATCGGACTAAATCGAATCCAACTGGGCCTAATCTAACCCATCTCATTGTCAAACCTATTGAGATATGGTTTAATCTAAGCTCTCCAAGCAATAAGATCCAGAGTTGAAGTCACCGCACTGGAGGATGAAAGGCTACAGTACTAATTGGGCTTTATAGGGCTAAGAATTGTTCTGTGAGAGAAATTGGCTTGGTAATGAAAAGGTGATATAAGGAATGAAGATTTAGCCCAATGTCATTCTTAGGTCCAATTAAATTATTCCTCATTCAGTTCTTGCCTAATAAATTGTAGTTATGAGTTTCATTATTATAAAAACTATTATATATTTACACAACTAGTTCAGAATATATATAATATGTGGTAATACTTCCTGATCAACATTTTTTATTGAGGTCAAGGTGATGAAGATGTTGAATCCTTCCTTTATTAAAATAATTGAGGTGGGCATTGTTGGTGATTTAGTTCGGGTCCAGCCTAAAGTCAACAAATTAAGTTAGAATTGACTAAAATTTGAGCCGAACATATATTTTTTTAATTTTTAAGTTTTTAACGAGGTTCGAGCTTTGAACTTAGATTACTCCATTTAATTCGAAAGTCCACTACTTTTTTAATTAAATCAATGTTGTTTTGTTATAAATTAAAAAAGAATTTGCAAAGGATTATTGAAAATGAAATTAAAATAATTCAATTAAAAGGACATCATTTTAATTAAAAATAAATAAATATATATAACTTTTTAGTCAACTAATATTAAACCGTCATCGACTAAAAGAATTTGAAATATGATTGAAAATAAAAAAATTTAAATTTTAATTGAAAAAATTATTAAATAAAAATTAGTTGATTTATTTCAGTTTAAAATAACTTATTAATTTATAAAAATTAGTCGATTAATTAATAAATTAATTAATTTTTAACAAATAAATTAAAAAATTAAAAACTGATCTAAATCTTTAAACAATTTTACCATTGAACGGAAATTTAAGGCATCATCAATTCTGTCTCAATTATCACAAAAAATTTAAGGAAGAAAGTGAATAAAAGTAAGGAGAATCACACGTCAGCTAATTTGACCAGTCAGGATTTGAGGATCTAAATGTACAAAAAGTCGACACGTTTGATTCTGCTTCAAAACCATGAACCTTCTAAAAGTTAAGAAAAGTAAAAACGTGCGTGTCAATTGTCGGGACAAAAGCCGAACCTTTTTACCTTAATTTATGCTGACGATTTGGAAAGACAAAACAACAACATTAAAAGCCGGTGTCCGTCTCATTCAAGAAATTGGAATTTGCCTTCAAAATCAACTACGTGTCCAGTTCACGATAGATTTATTCTTGTCATCCATCGTACACCATCACCTAATGTGGCCTCACCTTATTGGAGTTCCAGTGGTTTACAGGTTTGAGATTATCAGTATGGTAACACCCTATTTTAATCTTATTTTGTGTTAAAATATCAACATCATAGTTACATTCAGATTAAAGTCATGCAATAAAGTAAAGCATGAAAAGATATAATAATACGCAGCTTTATTCTTATATAATAGTGTAGCTATTTTTGGTAGACTCACATGCAAATAAGACAGTAAAAAAATGATGCAAGTTAAAGAATAGTAAATAAAATTACAATAAATACATAAATAAATTAAATTAAATTAAACCAAAGGATATACTTGATATAGTATCCAGATCTGCTAATACCTGATAAGCAGCAAAGTTTGGTTCTTCTCGTCTCTAATTAAGCTAGGAGTTCTCGCTCAGAAATGCTAGATGTATGACAAATCCTATGCTTTTAGACAGCCTCGCAGGCTCTTTCCCCATATACTTATCCTGAAAATTCAAGTTGTAGGCCCGAAAGCCTTATCCAGAACTTATAACTAAAAAAGACATAAAGGACATTGAATTGGACTTCTTACACGGTAATTACATAACACGAGCCTTAAAGTAAACATTTCCTAATAGTATTGGTAAATTTTAAAGTATGTTCTTTATCTTTATCCGCTAGTATCATATTAGGTTAGATGTGTTAAAATAACATCTAAGCTGTGTTTTAAAACTCGGACCGGACCGGTTGGTTCAAACGATGACCGGTTGGCTATCCAGTCCAGTTGACCCCTAAAAATCAGTTTTTAATTGGACCAGTGTCAACTAGTCAATTGATCGGTTCAACCGGTGGTCGAACCGGTTCAATGAATTTTTTTATATTTTTTATATTATTTGGTATATTTTCTATTTTTAATATTACCCATATTATATATAATTATTGCGTAATTATGACGTCACACCGATTCGACCGGTTGTCAAACCGATCAAATCGGTGACTAACAAGGTCTTTGGTTCAACGTCCGATCCGAGTTTCAAAATATTGCATCTAAGTATAAATAAACATAAAATGAGATCGTTTATAACATTTTTTTAAAAAAATTGGAATGCTATTAGGGGAGCAATTCAATTAAGAGTTTATGTGATGTTGGTTGCAATTATTGGCTGAGAACGTGCAGAAACCGCTACAATAACTGGAAGGAAGGAAGGAAGATTCCGATGATAGCGGTGGTGAGGTGAGGTGGGGCTTTTTCATTTCCTTAGTTTGTGTAAAAATGCGATTTGGTTTCTTAAAGTGATTCAACTTTATCTGTCAGAAGAGGGGTGATGAATCCACGTAATTTCTATGAGTAATTTGCTTCAAAAGCAGTTTACTGTAATTATTCGATTGATTTAATATGCACTTTTTAAGAGGCAAACACCGAGAGTTGATTCTTGCTGAGTAGAAAGAGATTGTGTCTCGGTTAGCGTAATCTCTTATGAATGATCTGTTCTGTCACCCAGTTGACTGATTCATTGGGTTCTCATGACCCTCTGATTAAGTGTAACTCGAATGAATTGAATTAAAACAATTTTATAAACTAAATTACGAGAGTTTGTTGTTAAAATATTTTTTAAAAACCAACAGTAATGTTGTAATAATTTATAAGCAAAATATTATAAAAATACTATTTTTTAATCCAAAAAAGAAAAAGAAATTGATTATATTATGGTGAGATCAGCTACTTGTTTCATGATTGCTACAATTTGGAGAGCTTTCATGGATGTTCTTGGTGATGTTTTTGGAGAGCTTATTCCAAATGATAAGTTCAAACTTCCATAAGATCACAATGTCCAAAGTTGGCTGGAACCCGACCTTTTTCCCACTCATAAGCACATGCTTTCATCAGAAATTTTCCAATTTTGGGATGTCTGAACCCATATAAATGGGATAGTTGCGCCCTTTTTTACTATTTAAAGCAAAACATGCATCATAAGATAACAAAAAATAATGAAAAAAAAAAAGAAACAAACATCAGTTCTCTGTTGGTTCTTTTGGTTGAATCAACTACACCTTCCTAAGCTTTCTCTTCTACGAGGATAATCTTTTTGTTAAAGTATTGTATTAAAGCTGTTGGATTGGTTTAATAGTTTGTTAATATGTCAGTTTATTTTTTTTATAAGTTTATCTATTTGTCAGTTGTTATTTTGTAAGCAGTTATGTATGTCAGTTAACTGGGGTTATATATGTTTTATTATTGTTGTTGGATATTTTGTACATATGATGTCAAAGATTTCAATGTAAGAATATATTGCACTAAAAATAAACAACAGTAGTATGAGAGCTTTATAGATCTTAAAGGGATCTGTGAAAGTATTATCATAGGCTTGTTTACATTCACAAAAAAGAAAAATGTAGGCAAATATTAGTAATTTTTCACCTATCACACCACTTGTGTTTGATGGTGAGAATTATCAAGCGTGGGCTGTAACAATGATAACCTACATGGAAAGTTGTGATATGTGGGAAGTAGTAGAGTTAGATTATGCAGTTTATTTTGCTCTCAAGGTTGACCTCGAGAAGTCGTATGACCGCCTTCGGTGGAACTTCATCCAGGACACCCTTATCGATATCGACCTCCCCACTACTCTCATTTCGGTCATCATATGGTGTGTTACCACAGTTACCATGCAAGTTAACTGGCAGGGTACCTTATCTGATCCTTTTTCTCCTTCTCGCGGTATCCATCAAGGGGACCCATTATCTCCTTATCTTTTTGTTTTGTGCATCGAACGATTGGGGCATCTCATCCATCGGGCTGTGGGCCACAGTCACTGGCGGCCGTTTAAACTCAGTAGATGGGGACCCCCGCTCTCGCACCTTTTCTTTGCCGACGATTTAGTCTTATTTGCTGAAGCCACGGTTTCGCAGGCCCAGCTCTTGGATTGCACTCTTTCGCTCTTTTGTGCAGCCTCGGGCCAGAGCGTCAATAAAGCTAAAACTTGGCTGTTCTTTTCTAAGAATGTTCCTAGAGCCACCGCTCGACTGATTAGCCAAGCCCTACATGTCCAGAGTACGACTAATCTTGACAAATATCTAGGGGTCCCGTTGTTACATGAACGTACTACTCGCCATACTTATCAGTATATCCTTGAGCAGGCCTAGATGAAACTCTCGAGTTGGAAAGCTCGTCAGTTATCCTTGGCAGGTCGGGTTACCTTAACCCAATCCGTCATTGCTGCACTTCCCATCTTCACTATGCAGACGGTCCGGCTCCCTCGCCAGCTCTGCGATGGACTGGAAAAATTAATGAGGAACTTCAACTGGGGAGCCCATGACGGTCAGCGGAAAGTCCATCTTGTCAATTGGACCACCGTCTGTAAACCCAAATTTGCAGGCGGACTGGGCATTAAGCGGATTCGTTCGTCCAATGATGTGTCCCTAGCTAAGCTAGGTTGGGCCCTCTTTACCAAACCTCATGCTTTGTGGGTTCAGATCCTCCGGACCAAATACTGCCTGGACTCTACTCATCTCCCTCTGACATTAGACCGTCCTAGCGCCTTTTTGACTTGAAAGGGATATGTAAGATCCCACATCGGTTAGGAAGGAGAACGAAGCGCCCCTTATAAGGGTGTGGATACCTTCCCCTTGCAGAC